>CAWUFW010009490.1:600000-780259 GCA_963921515.1 Calotriton arnoldi
GATTTGTTCTGCATTCCGTCCATCAATTGTGTGTCTTTTGCTTTCTCGCCCTAAGTGCGCCAGGTATGCCCAGACGTGGGTCCTGGGCTCACTGTGCCACTGGAATCAAGCTATCCTGGCTGAAGAGGGGTGAAACCTCGAAACCGGTCCTAGGATGCTTGTTTCCGGTCCAGGGAGGACCTGGCTTGGCAGTTCGGGCTGGACTGTTCCCATGAGGTACAGGGTCAAGACTGATTTGCATATGGCCAGGTCTAAACTGGGGTGGCATGGTGAGCAAAAGAATGATGGATTTAACTCAGATTTCTTGACTGGGGGTGAATGTTTTGATTTGTTCTGCATTCCGTCCATCAATTGTGTATCTTTTGCTTTCTCGCCCTAAGTGTGCCAGGTATGCCCAGACGTGGGTCCTGGGCTCACTGTGCCACTGGAATCAAGCTATCCTGGCTGAAGAGGGGTGAAACCCTGAAACCGGTCCTAGGATGCTTGTTTCCGGTCCAGGGAGGACCTGGCTTGGCAGTTCGGGCTGGACTGTTCCCATGAGGTACAGGGTCAAGACTGATTTGCATATGGCCAGGTCTAAACTGGGGTGGCATGGTGAGCAAAAGAATGATGGATTTAACCCAGATCTCTTGACTGGGGGTGAATGTTTTGATTTGTTCTGCATTCCGTCCATCAATTGTGTGTCTTTTGCTTTCTCGCCCTAAGTGCGCCAGGTCTGCCCAGACGTGGGTCCTGGGCTCACTGTGCCACTGGAATCAAGCTATCCTGGCTGAAGAGGGGTGAAACCCTGAAACCGGTCCTAGGATGCTTGTTTCCGGTCCAGGGAGGACCTGGCTTGGCAGTTCGGGCTGGACTGTTCCCATGAGGTACAGGGTCAAGACTGATTTGCATATGGCCAGGTCTAAACTGGGGTGGCATGGTGAGCAAAAGAATGATGGATTTAACCCAGATCTCTTGACTGGGGGTGAATGTTTTGATTTGTTCTGCATTCCGTCCATCAATTGTGTGTCTTTTGCTTTCTCGCCCTAAGTGCGCCAGGTATGCCCAGACGTGGGTCCTGGGCTCACTGTGCCACTGGAATCAAGCTATCCTGGCTGAAGAGGGGTGAAACCTCGAAACCGGTCCTAGGATGCTTGTTTCCGGTCCAGGGAGGACCTGGCTTGGCAGTTCGGGCTGGACTGTTCCCATGAGGTACAGGGTCAAGACTGATTTGCATATGGCCAGGTCTAAACTGGGGTGGCATGGTGAGCAAAAGAATGATGGATTTAACCCAGATCTCTTGACTGGGGGTGAATGTTTTGATTTGTTCTGCATTCCGTCCATCAATTATGTGTCTTTTGCTTTCTCGCCCTAAGTGCGCCAGGTATGCCCAGACGTGGGTCCTGGGCTCACTGTGCCACTGGAATCAAGCTATCCTGGCTGAAGAGGGTTGAAACCTCGAAACCGGTCCTAGGATGCTTGTTTCCGGTCCAGGGAGGACCTGGCTTGGCAGTTCGGGCTGGACTGTTCCCATGAGGTACAGGGTCAAGACTGATTTGCATATGGCCAGGTCTAAACTGGGGTGGCATGGTGAGCAAAAGAATGATGGATTTAACCCAGATCTCTTGACTGGGGGTGAATGTTTTGATTTGTTCTGCATTCCGTCCATCAATTGTGTATCTTTTGCTTTCTCGCCCTAAGTGCGCCAGGTATGCCCAGACGTGGGTCCTGGGCTCACTGTGCCACTGGAATCAAGCTATCCTGGCTGAAGAGGGGTGGAACCCCGAAACCGGTCCTAGGATGCTTGTTTCCGGTCCAGGGAGGACCTGGCTTGGCAGTTCGGGCTGGACTGTTCCCATGAGGTACAGGGTCAAGACTGATTTGCATATGGCCAGGTCTAAACTGGGTGGCATGGTGAGCAAAAGAATGATGGATTTAACCCAGATCTCTTGACTGGGGGTGAATGTTTTGATTTGTTCTGCATTCCGTCCATCAATTGTGTGTCTTTTGCTTTCTCGCCCTAAGTGCGCCAGGTATGCCCAGACGTGGGTCCTGGGCTCACTGTGCCACTGGAATCAAGCTATCCTGGCTGAAGAGGGGTGAAACCCTGAAACCGGTCCTAGGATGCTTGTTTCCGGTCCAGGGAGGACCTGGCTTGGCAGTTCGGGCTGGACTGTTCCCATGAGGTACAGGGTCAAGACTGATTTGCATATGGCCAGGTCTAAACTGGGGTGGCATGGTGAGCAAAAGAATGATGGATTTAACCCAGATCTCTTGACTGGGGGTGAATGTTTTGATTTGTTCTGCATTCCGTCCATCAATTGTGTGTCTTTTGCTTTCTCGCCCTAAGTGTGCCAGGTATGCCCAGACGTGGGTCCTGGGCTCACTGTGCCACTGGAATCAAGCTATCCTGGCTGAAGAGGGGTGAAACCCCGAAACCGGTCCTAGGATGCTTGTTTCCGGTCCAGGGAGGACCTGGCTTGGCCGTTCGGTCTGGACTGTTCCCATGAGGTACAGGGTTAAGACTGATTTGCATATGGCCAGGTCTAAACTGGGGTGGCATGGTGAGCAAAAGAATGATGGATTTAACCCAGATCTCTTGACTGGGGGTGAATGTTTTGATTTGTTCTGCATTCCGTCCATCAATTGTGTGTCTTTTGCTTTCTCGCCCTAAGTGCGCCAGGTATGCCCAGACGTGGGTCCTGGGCTCACTGTGCCACTGGAATCAAGCCATCCTGGCTGAAGAGGGGTGAAACCTCGAAACCGGTCCTAGGATGCTTGTTTCCGGTCCAGGGAGGACCTGGCTTGGCAGTTCGGGCTGGACTGTTCCCATGAGGTACAGGGTCAAGACTGATTTGCATATGGCCAGGTCTAAACTGGGGTGGCATGGTGAGCAAAAGAATGATGGATTTAACCCAGATCTCTTGACTGGGGGTGAATGTTTTGATTTGTTCTGCATTCCGTCCATCAATTGTGTATCTTTTGCTTTCTCGCCCTAAGTGCGCCAGGTATGCCCAGACGTGGGTCCTGGGCTCACTGTGCCACTGGAATCAAGCTATCCTGGCTGAAGAGGGGTGGAACCCCGAAACCGGTCCTAGGATGCTTGTTTCCGGTCCAGGGAGGACCTGGCTTGGCAGTTCGGGCTGGACTGTTCCCATGAGGTACAGGGTCAAGACTGATTTGCATATGGCCAGGTCTAAACTGGGTGGCATGGTGAGCAAAAGAATGATGGATTTAACCCAGATCTCTTGACTGGGGGTGAATGTTTTGATTTGTTCTGCATTCCGTCCATCAATTGTGTGTCTTTTGCTTTCTCGCCCTAAGTGCGCCAGGTATGCCCAGACGTGGGTCCTGGGCTCACTGTGCCACTGGAATCAAGCTATCCTGGCTGAAGAGGGTGAAACCCTGAAACCGGTCCTAGGATGCTTGTTTCCGGTCCAGGGAGGACCTGGCTTGGCAGTTCGGGCTGGACTGTTCCCATGAGGTACAGGGTCAAGACTGATTTGCATATGGCCAGGTCTAAACTGGGGTGGCATGGTGAGCAAAAGAATGATGGATTTAACCCAGATCTCTTGACTGGGGGTGAATGTTTTGATTTGTTCTGCATTCCGTCCATCAATTGTGTGTCTTTTGCTTTCTCGCCCTAAGTGTGCCAGGTATGCCCAGACGTGGGTCCTGGGCTCACTGTTCCACTGGAATCAAGCTATCCTGGCTGAAGAGGGGTGAAACCCCGAAACCGGTCCTAGGATGCTTGTTTCCGGTCCAGGGAGGACCTGGCTTGGCCGTTCGGTCTGGACTGTTCCCATGAGGTACAGGGTTAAGACTGATTTGCATATGGCCAGGTCTAAACTGGGGTGGCATGGTGAGCAAAAGAATGATGGATTTAACCCAGATCTCTTGACTGGGGGTGAATGTTTTGATTTGTTCTGCATTCCGTCCATCAATTGTGTGTCTTTTGCTTTCTCGCCCTAAGTGCGCCAGGTATGCCCAGACGTGGGTCCTGGGCTCACTGTGCCACTGGAATCAAGCTATCCTGGCTGAAGAGGGGTGAAACCCTGAAACCGGTCCTAGGATGCTTGTTTCCGGTCCAGGGAGGACCTGGCTTGGCAGTTCGGGCTGGACTGTTCCCATGAGGTACAGGGTCAAGACTGATTTGCATATGGCCAGGTCTAAACTGGGGTGGCATGGTGAGCAAAAGAATGATGGATTTAACCCAGATCTCTTGACTGGGGGTGAATGTTTTGATTTGTTCTGCATTCCGTCCATCAATTGTGTGTCTTTTGCTTTCTCGCCCTAAGTGTGCCAGGTATGCCCAGACTTGGGTCCTGGGCTCACTGTGCCACTGGAATCAAGCTATCCTGGCTGAAGAGGGTGAAACCCCGAAACCGGTCCTAGGATGCTTGTTTCCGGTCCAGGGAGGACCTGGCTTGGCAGTTCGGGCTGGACTGTTCCCATGAGGTACAGGGTTAAGACTGATTTGCAAATGGCCAGGTCTAAACTGGGGTGGCATGGTGAGCAAAAGAATGATGGATTTAACCCAGATCTCTTGACTGGGGGTGAATGTTTTGATTTGTTCTGCATTCCGTCCATCAATTGTGTGTCTTTTGCTTTCTCGCCCTAAGTGCGCCAGGTATGCCCAGACGTGGCACTGGGCTCACTGTGCCACTGGAATCAAGCTATCCTGGCTGAAGAGGGTGAAACCTCGAAACCGGTCCTAGGACGCTTGTTTCCGGTCCAGGGAGGACCTGGCTTGGCAGTTCGGGCTGGACTGTTCCCATGAGGTACAGGGTCAAGACTGATTTGCATATGGCCAGGTCTAAACTGGGGTGGCATGGTGAGCAAAAGAATGATGGATTTAACCCAGATCTCTTGACTGGGGGTGAATGTTTTGATTTGTTCTGCATTCCGTCCATCAATTGTGTGTCTTTTGCTTTCTCGCCCTAAGTGTGCCAGGTATGCCCAGACGTGGGTCCTGGGCTCACTGTGCCACTGGAATCAAGCTATCCTGGCTGAAGAGGGTGAAACCCTGAAACCGGTCCTAGGATGCTTGTTTCCGGTCCAGGGAGGACCTGGCTTGGCAGTTCGGGCTGGACTGTTCCCATGAGGTACAGGGTCAAGACTGATTTGCATATGGCCAGGTCTAAACTGGGGTGGCATGGTGAGCAAAAGAATGATGGATTTAACCCAGATCTCTTGACTGGGGGTGAATGTTTTGATTTGTTCTGCATTCCGTCCATCAATTGTGTGTCTTTTGCTTTCTCGCCCTAAGTGCGCCAGGTCTGCCCAGACGTGGGTCCTGGGCTCACTGTGCCACTGGAATCAAGCTATCCTGGCTGAAGAGGGGTGAAACACTGAAACCGGTCCTAGGATGCTTGTTTCCGGTCCAGGGAGAACCTGGCTTGGCAGTTCGGGCTGGACTGTTCCCATGAGGTACAGGGTCAAGACTGATTTGCATATGGCCAGGTCTAAACTGGGGTGGCATGGTGAGCAAAAGAATGATGGATTTAACCCAGATCTCTTGACTGGGGGTGAATGTTTTGATTTGTTCTGCATTCCGTCCATCAATTGTGTGTCTTTTGCTTTCTCGCCCTAAGTGTGCCAGGTATGCCCAGACGTGGGTCCTGGGCTCACTGTGCCACTGGAATCAAGCTATCCTGGCTGAAGAGGGGTGAAACCCCGAAACCGGTCCTAGGATGCTTGTTTCCGGTCCAGGGAGGACCTGGCTTGGCAGTTCGGGCTGGACTGTTCCCATGAGGTACAGGGTTAAGACTGATTTGCATATGGCCAGGTCTAAACTGGGGTGGCATGGTGAGCAAAAGAATGATGGATTTAACCCAGATCTCTTGACTGGGGGTGAATGTTTTGATTTGTTCTGCATTCCGTCCATCAATTGTGTGTCTTTTGCTTTCTCGCCCTAAGTGCGCCAGGTATGCCCAGACGTGGGTCCTGGGCTCACTGTGCCACTGGAATCAAGCTATCCTGGCTGAAGAGGTGAAACCTCGAAACCGGTCCTAGGATGCTTGTTTCCGGTCCAGGGAGGACCTGGCTTGGCAGTTCGGGCTGGACTGTTCCCATGAGGTACAGGGTCAAGACTGATTTGCATATGGCCAGGTCTAAACTGGGGTGGCATGGTGAGCAAAAGAATGATGGATTTAACCCAGATCTCTTGACTGGGGGTGAATGTTTTGATTTGTTCTGCATTCCGTCCATCAATTGTGTATCTTTTGCTTTCTCGCCCTAAGTGCGCCAGGTATGCCCAGACGTGGGTCCTGGGCTCACTGTGCCACTGGAATCAAGCTATCCTGGCTGAAGAGGGGTGGAACCCCGAAACCGGTCCTAGGATGCTTGTTTCCGGTCCAGGGAGGACCTGGCTTGGCAGTTCGGGCTGGACTGTTCCCATGAGGTACAGGGTCAAGACTGATTTGCATATGGCCAGGTCTAAACTGGGTGGCATGGTGAGCAAAAGAATGATGGATTTAACCCAGATCTCTTGACTGGGGGTGAATGTTTTGATTTGTTCTGCATTCCGTCCATCAATTGTGTGTCTTTTGCTTTCTCGCCCTAAGTGCGCCAGGTATGCCCAGACGTGGGTCCTGGGCTCACTGTGCCACTGGAATCAAGCTATCCTGGCTGAAGAGGGTGAAACCATGAAACCGGTCCTAGGATGCTTGTTTCCGGTCCAGGGAGGACCTGGCTTGGCAGTTCGGGCTGGACTGTTCCCATGAGGTACAGGGTCAAGACTGATTTGCATATGGCCAGGTCTAAACTGGGGTGGCATGGTGAGCAAAAGAATGATGGATTTAACCCAGATCTCTTGACTGGGGGTGAATGTTTTGATTTGTTCTGCATTCCGTCCATCAATTGTGTGTCTTTTGCTTTCTCGCCCTAAGTGTGCCAGGTATGCCCAGACGTGGGTCCTGGGCTCACTGTGCCACTGGAATCAAGCTATCCTGGCTGAAGAGGGGTGAAACCCCGAAACCGGTCCTAGGATGCTTGTTTCCGGTCCAGGGAGGACCTGGCTTGGCCGTTCGGTCTGGACTGTTCCCATGAGGTACAGGGTTAAGACTGATTTGCATATGGCCAGGTCTAAACTGGGGTGGCATGGTGAGCAAAAGAATGATGGATTTAACCCAGATCTCTTGACTGGGGGTGAATGTTTTGATTTGTTCTGCATTCCGTCCATCAATTGTGTGTCTTTTGCTTTCTCGCCCTAAGTGCGCCAGGTATGCCCAGACGTGGGTCCTGGGCTCACTGTGCCACTGGAATCAAGCTATCCTGGCTGAAGAGGGGTGAAACCCTGAAACCGGTCCTAGGATGCTTGTTTCCGGTCCAGGGAGGACCTGGCTTGGCAGTTCGTGCTGGACTGTTCCCATGAGGTACAGGGTCAAGACTGATTTGCATATGGCCAGGTCTAAACTGGGGTGGCATGGTGAGCAAAAGAATGATGGATTTAACCCAGATCTCTTGACTGGGGGTGAATGTTTTGATTTGTTCTGCATTCCGTCCATCAATTGTGTGTCTTTTGCTTTCTCGCCCTAAGTGTGCCAGGTATGCCCAGACTTGGGTCCTGGGCTCACTGTGCCACTGGAATCAAGCTATCCTGGCTGAAGAGGGGTGAAACCCCGAAACCGGTCCTAGGATGCTTGTTTCCGGTCCAGGGAGGACCTGGCTTGGCAGTTTGGGCTGGACTGTTCCCATGAGGTACAGGGTTAAGACTGATTTGCAAATGGCCAGGTCTAAACTGGGGTGGCATGGTGAGCAAAAGAATGATGGATTTAACCCAGATCTCTTGACTGGGGGTGAATGTTTTGATTTGTTCTGCATTCCGTCCATCAATTGTGTGTCTTTTGCTTTCTCGCCCTAAGTGCGCCAGGTATGCCCAGACGTAGCACTGGGCTCACTGTGCCACTGGAATCAAGCTATCCTGGCTGAAGAGGGGTGAAACCTCGAAACCGGTCCTAGGACGCTTGTTTCCGGTCCAGGGAGGACCTGGCTTGGCAGTTCGGGCTGGACTGTTCCCATGAGGTACAGGGTCAAGACTGATTTGCATATGGCCAGGTCTAAACTGGGGTGGCATGGTGAGCAAAAGAATGATGGATTTAACCGAGATCTCTTGACTGGGGGTGAATGTTTTGATTTGTTCTGCATTCCGTCCATCAATTGTGTGTCTTTTGCTTTCTCGCCCTAAGTGCGCCAGGTATGCCCAGACGTGGGTCCTGGGCTCATTGTGCCACTGGAATCAAGCTATCCTGGCTGAAGAGGGTGAAACCCTGAAACCGGTCCTAGGATGCTTGTTTCCGGTCCAGGGAGGACCTGGCTTGGCAGTTCGGGCTGGACTGTTCCCATGAGGTACAGGGTCAAGACTGATTTGCATATGGCCAGGTCTAAACTGGGGTGGCATGGTGAGCAAAAGAATGATGGATTTAACCCAGATCTCTTGACTGGGGGTGAATGTTTTGATTTGTTCTGCATTCCGTCCATCAATTGTGTGTCTTTTGCTTTCTCGCCCTAAGTGTGCCAGGTATGCCCAGACGTGGGTCCTGGGCTCACTGTGCCACTGGAATCAAGCTATCCTGGCTGAAGAGGGGTGAAACCCCGAAACCGGTCCTAGGATGCTTGTTTCCGGTCCAGGGAGGACCTGGCTTGGCAGTTCGGGCTGGACTGTTCCCATGAGGTACAGGGTTAAGACTGATTTGCATATGGCCAGGTCTAAACTGGGGTGGCATGGTGAGCAAAAGAATGATGGATTTAACCCAGATCTCTTGACTGGGGGTGAATGTTTTGATTTGTTCTCCATTCCGTCCATCAATTGTGTGTCTTTTGCTTTCTCGCCCTAAGTGCGCCAGGTATGCCCAGACGTGGGTCCTGGGCTCACTGTGCCACTGGAATCAAGCTATCCTGGCTGAAGAGGGGTGAAACCTCGAAACCGGTCCTAGGATGCTTGTTTCCGGTCCAGGGAGGACCTGGCTTGGCAGTTCGGGCTGGACTGTTCCCATGAGGTACAGGGTCAAGACTGATTTGCATATGGCCAGGTCTAAACTGGGGTGGCATGGTGAGCAAAAGAATGATGGATTTAACCCAGATCTCTTGACTGGGGGTGAATGTTTTGATTTGTTCTGCATTCCGTCCATCAATTGTGTATCTTTTGCTTTCTCGCCCTAAGTGCGCCAGGTATGCCCAGACGTGGGTCCTGGGCTCACTGTGCCACTGGAATCAAGCTATCCTGGCTGAAGAAGGGTGGAACCCCGAAACCGGTCCTAGGATGCTTGTTTCCGGTCCAGGGAGGACCTGGCTTGGCAGTTCGGGCTGGACTGTTCCCATGAGGTACAGGGTCAAGACTGATTTGCATATGGCCAGGTCTAAACTGGGGTGGCATGGTGAGCAAAAGAATGATGGATTTAACCCAGATCTCTAGACTGGGGGTGAATGTTTTGATTTGTTCTGCATTCCGTCCATCAATTGTGTGTCTTTTGCTTTCTCGCCCTAAGTGCGCCAGGTATGCCCAGACGTGGGTCCTGGGCTCACTGTGCCACTGGAATCAAGCTATCCTGGCTGAAGAGGGGTGAAACCCTGAAACCGGTCCTAGGATGCTTGTTTCCGGTCCAGGGAGGACCTGGCTTGGCAGTTCGGGCTGGACTGTTCCCATGAGGTACAGGGTCAAGACTGATTTGCATATGGCCAGGTCTAAACTGGGGTGGCATGGTGAGCAAAAGAATGATGGATTTAACCCAGATCTCTTGACTGGGGGTGAATGTTTTGATTTGTTCTGCATTCCGTCCATCAATTGTGTGTCTTTTGCTTTCTCGCCCTAAGTGTGCCAGGTATGCCCAGACGTGGGTCCTGGGCTCACTGTGCCACTGGAATCAAGCTATCCTGGCTGAAGAGGGGTGAAACCCCGAAACCGGTCCTAGGATGCTTGTTTCCGGTCCAGGGAGGACCTGGCTTGGCAGTTCGGGCTGGACTGTTCCCATGAGGTACAGGGTTAAGACTGATTTGCATATGGCCAGGTCTAAACTGGGGTGGCATGGTGAGCAAAAGAATGATGGATTTAACCCAGATCTCTTGACTGGGGGTGAATGTTTTGATTTGTTCTGCATTCCGTCCATCAATTGTGTATCTTTTGCTTTCTCGCCCTAAGTGCGCCAGGTATGCCCAGACGTGGGTCCTGGGCTCACTGTGCCACTGGAATCAAGCTATCCTGGCTGAAGAGGGGTGAAACCCCGAAACCGGTCCTAGGATGCTTGTTTCCGGTCCAGGGAGGACCTGGCTTGGCAGTTCGGGCTGGACTGTTCCCATGAGGTACAGGGTCAAGACTGATTTGCATATGGCCAGGTCTAAACTGGGGTGGCATGGTGAGCAAAAGAATGATGGATTTAACCCAGATCTCTTGACTGGGGGTGAATGTTTTGATTTGTTCTGCATTCCGTCCATCAATTGTGTGTCTTTTGCTTTCTCGCCCTAAGTGCGCCAGGTATGCCCAGACGTGGTTCCTGGGCTCACTGTGCCACTGGAATCAAGCTATCCTGGCTGAAGAGGGGTGAAACCCTGAAACCGGTCCTAGGATGCTTGTTTCCGGTCCAGGGAGGACCTGGCTTGGCAGTTCGGGCTGGACTGTTCCCATGAGGTACAGGGTCAAGACTGATTTGCATATGGCCAGGTCTAAACTGGGGTGGCATGGTGAGCAAAAGAATGATGGATTTAACCCAAATCTCTTGACTGGGGGTGAATGTTTTGATTTGTTCTGCATTCCGTCCATCAATTGTGTGTCTTTTGCTTTCTCGCCCTAAGTGTGCCAGGTATGCCCAGACGTGGGTCCTGGGCTCACTGTGCCACTGGAATCAAGCTATCCTGGCTGAAGAGGGGTGAAACCCCGAAACCGGTCCTAGGATGCTTGTTTCCGGTCCAGGGAGGACCTGGCTTGGCAGTTCGGGCTGGACTGTTCCCATGAGGTACAGGGTTAAGACTGATTTGCATATGGCCAGGTCTAAACTGGGGTGGCATGGTGAGCAAAAGAATGATGGATTTAACCCAGATCTCTTGACTGGGGGTGAATGTTTTGATTTGTTCTGCATTCCGTCCATCAATTGTGTATCTTTTGCTTTCTCGCCCTAAGTGCGCCAGGTATGCCCAGACGTGGGTCCTGGGCTCACTGTGCGACTGGAATCAAGCTATCCTGGCTGAAGAGGGGTGAAACCCCGAAACCGGTCCTAGGATGCTTGTTTCCGGTCCAGGGAGGACCTGGCTTGGCAGTTCGGGCTGGACTGTTCCCATGAGGTACAGGGTCAAGACTGATTTGCATATGGCCAGGTCTAAACTGGGGTGGCATGGTGAGCAAAAGAATGATGGATTTAACCCAGATCTCTTGACTGGGGGTGAATGTTTTGATTTGTTCTGCATTCCGTCCATCAATTGTGTGTCTTTTGCTTTCTCGCCCTAAGTGCGCCAGGTATGCCCAGACGTGGTTCCTGGGCTCACTGTGCCACTGGAATCAAGCTATCCTGGCTGAAGAGGGGTGAAACCCTGAAACCGGTCCTAGGATGCTTGTTTCCGGTCCAGGGAGGACCTGGCTTGGCAGTTCGGGCTGGACTGTTCCCATGAGGTACAGGGTCAAGACTGATTTGCATATGGCCAGGTCTAAACTGGGGTGGCATGGTGAGCAAAAGAATGATGGATTTAACCCAAATCTCTTGACTGGGGGTGAATGTTTTGATTTGTTCTGCATTCCGTCCATCAATTGTGTGTCTTTTGCTTTCTCGCCCTAAGTGTGCCAGGTATGCCCAGACGTGGGTCCTGGGCTCACTGTGCCACTGGAATCAAGCTATCCTGGCTGAAGAGGGGTGAAACCCTGAAACCGGTCCTAGGATGCTTGTTTCCGGTCCAGGGAGGACCTGGCTTGGCAGTTCGGGCTGGACTGTTCCCATGAGGTACAGGGTCAAGACTGATTTGCATATGGCCAGGTCTAAACTGGGGTGGCATGGTGAGCAAAAGAATGATGGATTTAACCCAGATCTCTTGACTGGGGGTGAATGTTTTGATTTGTTCTGCATTCCGTCCATCAATTGTGTGTCTTTTGCTTTCTCGCCCTAAGTGCGCCAGATATGCCCAGACGTGGGTCCTGGGCTCACTGTGCCACTGGAATCAAGCTATCCTGGCTGAAGAGGGGTGAAACCCCGAAACCGGTCCTAGGATGCTTGTTTCCGGTCCAGGGAGGACCTGGCTTGGCAGTTCGGGCTGGACTGTTCCCATGAGGTACAGGGTTAAGACTGATTTGCATATGGCCAGGTCTAAACTGGGGTGGCATGGTGAGCAAAAGAATGATGGATTTAACCCAGATCTCTTGACTGGGGGTGAATGTTTTGAATTGTTCTCCATTCCGTCCATCAATTGTGTGTCTTTTGCTTTCTCGCCCTAAGTGCGCCAGGTATGCCCAGACGTGGGTCCTGGGCTCACTGTGCCACTGGAATCAAGCTATCCTGGCTGAAGAGGGGTGAAACCTCGAAACCGGTCCTAGGATGCTTGTTTCCGGTCCAGGGAGGACCTGGCTTGGCAGTTCGGGCTGGACTGTTCCCATGAGGTACAGGGTCAAGACTGATTTGCATATGGCCAGGTCTAAACTGGGGTGGCATGGTGAGCAAAAGAATGATGGATTTAACCCAGATCTCTTGACTGGGGGTGAATGTTTTGATTTGTTCTGCATTCCGTCCATCAATTGTGTATCTTTTGCTTTCTCGCCCTAAGTGCGCCAGGTATGCCCTGACGTGGGTCCTGGGCTCACTGTGCCACTGGAATCAAGCTATCCTGGCTGAAGAAGGGTGGAACCCCGAAACCGGTCCTAGGATGCTTGTTTCCGGTCCAGGGAGGACCTGGCTTGGCAGTTCGGGCTGGACTGTTCCCATGAGGTACAGGGTCAAGACTGATTTGCATATGGCCAGGTCTAAACTGGGGTGGCATGGTGATCAAAAGAATGATGGATTTAACCCAGATCTCTTGACTGGGGGTGAATGTTTTGATTTGTTCTGCATTCCGTCCATCAATTGTGTGTCTTTTGCTTTCTCGCCCTAAGTGCGCCAGGTATGCCCAGACGTGGGTCCTGGGCTCACTGTGCCACTGGAATCAAGCTATCCTGGCTGAAGAGGGGTGAAACCCTGAAACCGGTCCTAGGATGCTTGTTTCCGGTCCAGGGAGGACCTGGCTTGGCAGTTCGTGCTGGACTGTTCCCATGAGGTACAGGGTCAAGACTGATTTGCATATGGCCAGGTCTAAACTGGGGTGGCATGGTGAGCAAAAGAATGATGGATTTAACCCAGATCTCTTGACTGGGGGTGAATGTTTTGATTTGTTCTGCATTCCGTCCATCAATTGTGTGTCTTTTGCTTTCTCGCCCTAAGTGTGCCAGGTATGCCCAGACTTGGGTCCTGGGCTCACTGTGCCACTGGAATCAAGCTATCCTGGCTGAAGAGGGGTGAAACCCCGAAACCGGTCCTAGGATGCTTGTTTCCGGTCCAGGGAGGACCTGGCTTGGCAGTTCGGGCTGGACTGTTCCCATGAGGTACAGGGTTAAGACTGATTTGCAAATGGCCAGGTCTAAACTGGGGTGGCATGGTGAGCAAAAGAATGATGGATTTAACCCAGATCTCTTGACTGGGGGTGAATGTTTTGATTTGTTCTGCATTCCGTCCATCAATTGTGTGTCTTTTGCTTTCTCGCCCTAAGTGCGCCAGGTATGCCCAGACGTAGCACTGGGCTCACTGTGCCACTGGAATCAAGCTATCCTGGCTGAAGAGGGTGAAACCTCGAAACCGGTCCTAGGACGCTTGTTTCCGGTCCAGGGAGGACCTGGCTTGGCAGTTCGGGCTGGACTGTTCCCATGAGGTACAGGGTCAAGACTGATTTGCATATGGCCAGGTCTAAACTGGGGTGGCATGGTGAGCAAAAGAATGATGGATTTAACCGAGATCTCTTGACTGGGGGTGAATGTTTTGATTTGTTCTGCATTCCGTCCATCAATTGTGTGTCTTTTGCTTTCTCGCCCTAAGTGCGCCAGGTATGCCCAGACGTGGGTCCTGGGCTCATTGTGCCACTGGAATCAAGCTATCCTGGCTGAAGAGGGGTGAAACCCTGAAACCGGTCCTAGGATGCTTGTTTCCGGTCCAGGGAGGACCTGGCTTGGCAGTTCGGGCTGGACTGTTCCCATGAGGTACAGGGTCAAGACTGATTTGCATATGGCCAGGTCTAAACTGGGGTGGCATGGTGAGCAAAAGAATGATGGATTTAACCCAGATCTCTTGACTGGGGGTGAATGTTTTGATTTGTTCTGCATTCCGTCCATCAATTGTGTGTCTTTTGCTTTCTCGCCCTAAGTGTGCCAGGTATGCCCAGACGTGGGTCCTGGGCTCACTGTGCCACTGGAATCAAGCTATCCTGGCTGAAGAGGGGTGAAACCCTGAAACCGGTCCTAGGATGCTTGTTTCCGGTCCAGGGAGGACCTGGCTTGGCAGTTCGGGCTGGACTGTTCCCATGAGGTACAGGGTCAAGACTGATTTGCATATGGCCAGGTCTAAACTGGGGTGGCATGGTGAGCAAAAGAATGATGGATTTAACCCAGATCTCTTGACTGGGGGTGAATGTTTTGATTTGTTCTGCATTCCGTCCATCAATTGTGTGTCTTTTGCTTTCTCGCCCTAAGTGTGCCAGGTATGCCCAGACGTGGGTCCTGGGCTCACTGTGCCACTGGAATCAAGCTATCCTGGCTGAAGAGGGGTGAAACCCCGAAACCGGTCGTAGGATGCTTGTTTCCGGTCCAGGGAGGACCTGGCTTGGCAGTTCGGGCTGGACTGTTCCCATGAGGTACAGGGTTAAGACTGATTTGCATATGGCCAGGTCTAAACTGGGGTGGCATGGTGAGCAAAAGAATGATGGATTTAACCCAGATCTCTTGACTGGGGGTGAATGTTTTGATTTGTTCTCCATTCCGTCCATCAATTGTGTGTCTTTTGCTTTCTCGCCCTAAGTGCGCCAGGTATGCCCAGACGTGGGTCCTGGGCTCACTGTGCCACTGGAATCAAGCTATCCTGGCTGAAGAGGGTGAAACCTCGAAACCGGTCCTAGGATGCTTGTTTCCGGTCCAGGGAGGACCTGGCTTGGCAGTTCGGGCTGGACTGTTCCCATGAGGTACAGGGTCAAGACTGATTTGCATATGGCCAGGTCTAAACTGGGGTGGCATGGTGAGCAAAAGAATGATGGATTTAACCCAGATCTCTTGACTGGGGGTGAATGTTTTGATTTGTTCTGCATTCCGTCCATCAATTGTGTATCTTTTGCTTTCTCGCCCTAAGTGCGCCAGGTATGCCCAGACGTGGGTCCTGGGCTCACTGTGCCACTGGAATCAAGCTATCCTGGCTGAAGAAGGGTGGAACCCCGAAACCGGTCCTAGGATGCTTGTTTCCGGTCCAGGGAGGACCTGGCTTGGCAGTTCGGGCTGGACTGTTCCCATGAGGTACAGGGTCAAGACTGATTTGCATATGGCCAGGTCTAAACTGGGGTGGCATGGTGAGCAAAAGAATGATGGATTTAACCCAGATCTCTAGACTGGGGGTGAATGTTTTGATTTGTTCTGCATTCCGTCCATCAATTGTGTGTCTTTTGCTTTCTCGCCCTAAGTGCGCCAGGTATGCCCAGACGTGGGTCCTGGGCTCACTGTGCCACTGGAATCAAGCTATCCTGGCTGAAGAGGGTGAAACCCTGAAACCGGTCCTAGGATGCTTGTTTCCGGTCCAGGGAGGACCTGGCTTGGCAGTTCGGGCTGGACTGTTCCCATGAGGTACAGGGTCAAGACTGATTTGCATATGGCCAGGTCTAAACTGGGGTGGCATGGTGAGCAAAAGAATGATGGATTTAACCCAGATCTCTTGACTGGGGGTGAATGTTTTGATTTGTTCTGCATTCCGTCCATCAATTGTGTGTCTTTTGCTTTCTCGCCCTAAGTGTGCCAGGTATGCCCAGACGTGGGTCCTGGGCTCACTGTGCCACTGGAATCAAGCTATCCTGGCTGAAGAGGGTGAAACCCCGAAACCGGTCCTAGGATGCTTGTTTCCGGTCCAGGGAGGACCTGGCTTGGCAGTTCGGGCTGGACTGTTCCCATGAGGTACAGGGTTAAGACTGATTTGCATATGGCCAGGTCTAAACTGGGGTGGCATGGTGAGCAAAAGAATGATGGATTTAACCCAGATCTCTTGACTGGGGGTGAATGTTTTGATTTGTTCTGCATTCCGTCCATCAATTGTGTATCTTTTGCTTTCTCGCCCTAAGTGCGCCAGGTATGCCCAGACGTGGGTCCTGGGCTCACTGTGCCACTGGAATCAAGCTATCCTGGCTGAAGAGGGGTGAAACCCCGAAACCGGTCCTAGGATGCTTGTTTCCGGTCCAGGGAGGACCTGGCTTGGCAGTTCGGGCTGGACTGTTCCCATGAGGTACAGGGTCAAGACTGATTTGCATATGGCCAGGTCTAAACTGGGGTGGCATGGTGAGCAAAAGAATGATGGATTTAACCCAGATCTCTTGACTGGGGGTGAATGTTTTGATTTGTTCTGCATTCCGTCCATCAATTGTGTGTCTTTTGCTTTCTCGCCCTAAGTGCGCCAGGTATGCCCAGACGTGGGTCCTGGGCTCACTGTGCCACTGGAATCAAGCTATCCTGGCTGAAGAGGGTGAAACCCTGAAACCGGTCCTAGGATGCTTGTTTCCGGTCCAGGGAGGACCTGGCTTGGCAGTTCGGGCTGGACTGTTCCCATGAGGTACAGGGTCAAGACTGATTTGCATATGGCCAGGTCTAAACTGGGGTGGCATGGTGAGCAAAAGAATGATGGATTTAACCCAAATCTCTTGACTGGGGGTGAATGTTTTGATTTGTTCTGCATTCCGTCCATCAATTGTGTGTCTTTTGCTTTCTCGCCCTAAGTGTGCCAGGTATGCCCAGACGTGGGTCCTGGGCTCACTGTGCCACTGGAATCAAGCTATCCTGGCTGAAGAGGGTGAAACCCTGAAACCGGTCCTAGGATGCTTGTTTCCGGTCCAGGGAGGACCTGGCTTGGCAGTTCGGGCTGGACTGTTCCCATGAGGTACAGGGTCAAGACTGATTTGCATATGGCCAGGTCTAAACTGGGGTGGCATGGTGAGCAAAAGAATGATGGATTTAACCCAGATCTCTTGACTGGGGGTGAATGTTTTGATTTGTTCTGCATTCCGTCCATCAATTGTGTGTCTTTTGCTTTCTCGCCCTAAGTGTGCCAGGTATGCCCAGACGTGGGTCCTGGGCTCACTGTGCCACTGGAATCAAGCTATCCTGGCTGAAGAGGGGTGAAACCCCGAAACCGGTCCTAGGATGCTTGTTTCCGGTCCAGGGAGGACCTGGCTTGGCAGTTCGGGCTGGACTGTTCCCATGAGGTACAGGGTTAAGACTGATTTGCATATGGCCAGGTCTAAACTGGGGTGGCATGGTGAGCAAAAGAATGATGGATTTAACCCAGATCTCTTGACTGGGGGTGAATGTTTTGATTTGTTCTCCATTCCGTCCATCAATTGTGTGTCTTTTGCTTTCTCGCCCTAAGTGCGCCAGGTATGCCCAGACGTGGGTCCTGGGCTCACTGTGCCACTGGAATCAAGCTATCCTGGCTGAAGAGGGTGAAACCTCGAAACCGGTCCTAGGATGCTTGTTTCCGGTCCAGGGAGGACCTGGCTTGGCAGTTCGGGCTGGACTGTTCCCATGAGGTACAGGGTCAAGACTGATTTGCATATGGCCAGGTCTAAACTGGGGTGGCATGGTGAGCAAAAGAATGATGGATTTAACCCAAATCTCTTGACTGGGGGTGAATGTTTTGATTTGTTCTGCATTCCGTCCATCAATTGTGTGTCTTTTGCTTTCTCGCCCTAAGTGTGCCAGGTATGCCCAGACGTGGGTCCTGGGCTCACTGTGCCACTGGAATCAAGCTATCCTGGCTGAAGAGGGGTGAAACCCTGAAACCGGTCCTAGGATGCTTGTTTCCGGTCCAGGGAGGACCTGGCTTGGCAGTTCGGGCTGGACTGTTCCCATGAGGTACAGGGTTAAGACTGATTTGCATATGGCCAGGTCTAAACTGGGGTGGCATGGTGAGCAAAAGAATGATGGATTTAACCCAGATCTCTTGACTGGGGGTGAATGTTTTGATTTGTTCTCCATTCCGTCCATCAATTGTGTGTCTTTTGCTTTCTCGCCCTAAGTGCGCCAGGTATGCCCAGACGTGGGTCCTGGGCTCACTGTGCCACTGGAATCAAGCTATCCTGGCTGAAGAGGGGTGAAACCTCGAAACCGGTCCTAGGATGCTTGTTTCCGGTCCAGGGAGGACCTGGCTTGGCAGTTCGGGCTGGACTGTTCCCATGAGGTACAGGGTCAAGACTGATTTGCATATGGCCAGGTCTAAACTGGGGTGGCATGGTGAGCAAAAGAATGATGGATTTAACCCAAATCTCTTGACTGGGGGTGAATGTTTTGATTTGTTCTGCATTCCGTCCATCAATTGTGTGTCTTTTGCTTTCTCGCCCTAAGTGTGCCAGGTATGCCCAGACGTGGGTCCTGGGCTCACTGTGCCACTGGAATCAAGCTATCCTGGCTGAAGAGGGGTGAAACCCTGAAACCGGTCCTAGGATGCTTGTTTCCGGTCCAGGGAGGACCTGGCTTGGCAGTTCGGGCTGGACTGTTCCCATGAGGTACAGGGTCAAGACTGATTTGCATATGGCCAGGTCTAAACTGGGGTGGCATGGTGAGCAAAAGAATGATGGATTTAACCCAGATCTCTTGACTGGGGGTGAATGTTTTGATTTGTTCTGCATTCCGTCCATCAATTGTGTGTCTTTTGCTTTCTCGCCCTAAGTGTGCCAGGTATGCCCAGACGTGGGTCCTGGGCTCACTGTGCCACTGGAATCAAGCTATCCTGGCTGAAGAGGGGTGAAACCCCGAAACCGGTCCTAGGATGCTTGTTTCCGGTCCAGGGAGGACCTGGCTTGGCAGTTCGGGCTGGACTGTTCCCATGAGGTACAGGGTTAAGACTGATTTGCATATGGCCAGGTCTAAACTGGGGTGGCATGGTGAGCAAAAGAATGATGGATTTAACCCAGATCTCTTGACTGGGGGTGAATGTTTTGATTTGTTCTCCATTCCGTCCATCAATTGTGTGTCTTTTGCTTTCTCGCCCTAAGTGCGCCAGGTATGCCCAGACGTGGGTCCTGGGCTCACTGTGCCACTGGAATCAAGCTATCCTGGCTGAAGAGGGTGAAACCTCGAAACCGGTCCTAGGATGCTTGTTTCCGGTCCAGGGAGGACCTGGCTTGGCAGTTCGGGCTGGACTGTTCCCATGAGGTACAGGGTCAAGACTGATTTGCATATGGCCAGGTCTAAACTGGGGTGGCATGGTGAGCAAAAGAATGATGGATTTAACCCAGATCTCTTGACTGGGGGTGAATGTTTTGATTTGTTCTGCATTCCGTCCATCAATTGTGTATCTTTTGCTTTCTCGCCCTAAGTGCGCCAGGTATGCCCAGACGTGGGTCCTGGGCTCACTGTGCCACTGGAATCAAGCTATCCTGGCTGAAGAAGGGTGGAACCCCGAAACCGGTCCTAGGATGCTTGTTTCCGGTCCAGGGAGGACCTGGCTTGGCAGTTCGGGCTGGACTATTCCCATGAGGTACAGGGTCAAGACTGATTTGCATATGGCCAGGTCTAAACTGGGGTGGCATGGTGAGCAAAAGAATGATGGATTTAACCCAGATCTCTTGACTGGGGGTGAATGTTTTGATTTGTTCTGCATTCCGTCCATCAATTGTGTGTCTTTTGCTTTCTCGCCCTAAGTGCGCCAGGTATGCCCAGACGTGGGTCCTGGGCTCACTGTGCCACTGGAATCAAGCTATCCTGGCTGAAGAGGGGTGAAACCCTGAAACCGGTCCTAGGATGCTTGTTTCCGGTCCAGGGAGGACCTGGCTTGGCAGTTCGGGCTGGACTGTTCCCATGAGGTACAGGGTCAAGACTGATTTGCATATGGCCAGGTCTAAACTGGGGTGGCATGGTGAGCAAAAGAATGATGGATTTAACCCAGATCTCTTGACTGGGGGTGAATGTTTTGATTTGTTCTGCATTCCGTCCATCAATTGTGTGTCTTTTGCTTTCTCGCCCTAAGTGTGCCAGGTATGCCCAGACGTGGGTCCTGGGCTCACTGTGCCACTGGAATCAAGCTATCCTGGCTGAAGAGGGGTGAAACCCCGAAACCGGTCCTAGGATGCTTGTTTCCGGTCCAGGGAGGACCTGGCTTGGCAGTTCGGGCTGGACTGTTCCCATGAGGTACAGGGTTAAGACTGATTTGCATATGGCCAGGTCTAAACTGGGGTGGCATGGTGAGCAAAAGAATGATGGATTTAACCCAGATCTCTTGACTGGGGGTGAATGTTTTGATTTGTTCTGCATTCCGTCCATCAATTGTGGGTCTTAAGACCTTATGGCACCATGGCAGTACAAATTGGTTTAACGCACCAATATTCAACCACAAACTGATATCATACTGTTTTGCCCCACCCAGGGCAGCCTGTCCGGTTCCAGCCAAGGCAGACGCACCGCAACGCAAACTGCAGGCAGTGTAAAGGAGGGAGGAAACCTGCCCGCAAGCACGTGCATGCATTGCTCTTCCAACCCGTAACAGAAAATGGCCCGGAATTCGCTCTCACACTAGTGCACAGCCGGCAAGCGGGCCTGGCGGGGCATGGGGCACACAACGCTGCGAGAAGTTCCTGTGTAACCGAAGAATGAGGCTCAGCAGCGCTACCTTTATGACAACCTCGCCCACACAACTATCAAGCTCCGGTCCAGGCTTAAATACAAACTTTTTACACAAGCTGTAATAATTGGAGAGGAACACACACACACACATAATTATTGAATTAAGCATGTTAGAACGCATCACTGCAACCTTGTCTATGCTCTTAAAGAGTTTACCTGATATTAAAACACCTCCCTTCTAACATTTTTTGCTCCGCCAATATAATGGCACCCTTTATATAATGGCCACCCTTGCTCAGCCAATTAGAAGCCTTAATGACATCATTACCTACTGTTTTAATGTTTTAACCTGCTTTCTAATCCTGCCTGAATTGAAAGTACATAACAGATATGTAAAGTGGATGGACCACAGAGAGAGGTTAGATAGAGAGAGATGCTAATGTCCGTGGCGAAAAACATCTACCATTACCTACTGCACGAGCAAATAATTTCATGCGCACCGTCCCTGACGCATCCGTACCTCGGATATAGAGACTATATAGGAATAATTCCCCCATTCTTTGTCTTAGGGATCGGGGAGGATTGGGCAGTAAGGCGCTCATAGTGACTGCCCTGTTCAGTGTCCCTTACTCTGTTCATGCTGCTCTCAGCCATCTGTTGCGAGCATTGTCACCTCACGATGGGCCCAGGCCAAATTGCAGGGATCCAAGAGTGAGGCTGCCCCTGTTCAGCGCTGCAGTGAATACCGGAAAAGCAGGGGCACACTGACACTGAAAGTGTCGCTGTGAGGAAAAGGCAGAAGCATCTGACTTGCGTAACACTATCTCCTCATTGCGGCGCAGCAGGACAGCCCGAGCCCCTCCTCCAGGCAGTAAGAACGAAGCGAGATCCCACTCCCTCTGGGCAGCGAGGGCCGTGCCAAACGGAACAGGGGCACTACGCCCGGAAGTCAGCAGTAGGAAACGGGACCATCCCCTGCATGCCCCTGTCCACCACCACAGCTGGTGATCCTTAACCCCCCTGCACCCGTGTATAACCTACAGGTCCCATGCTTTATAACACCAGGAGCAACCAAGTTCCAACTAAGCGGTCGAACCACTGTACAGAGGTGAAAGACTTTGGGTGAGGGGGGGTGGCGGATAATACCCAAGCACTCACCCGAACAAAACCGACGCCAGACCAAGGACACGACAGCGTGTCCAACGGGGTACCGCATCGGAGAGCTCCCGGACCCGACCAAACGGCGTGAAGGATAAGCAACAAAAAGAGCGCCAGGTGGGCGGGAGAGGTACTTACACTTGGCTCCCCGCCCACCAGCGCGCCGTAAATTTCGTGGGGCGCGCCGGACCCATAGGGGGTCCCTACAACACTAGACCGTTGCCGTGTGCAATCATGTGGCACTAAAGCGGCCGCCCTCCTATGGGGCCCCCTGCATGGGCCGCGGACAGCCACAGTCACAAGCATGCTCTCTATCGCGCTCTTGGTTCTGTAGCTCCTCCTAGTGTGCCTCAGGGTGGTCGGGGGCATTAATTATGCATGACATGAATTTTAGTGCGGTGATGAGGATACCAGCACTAAAATACATTAGTCTAACCCCTGGTGCATGGTACTTGGCAGGGTTGGAGGAAGCAGGGGCAGGGTCAGCAATCTGACCACGTAAGGCAAGTGGGAGCATGATGGGCAGGGGTATGGTGGCAATGGCTGCAAGCCAAACATGTAGGACAGGCAAGAAGGCTGTGGCAGCAAAAGGGAGCATGTAGGGCCAGGGTAGGGGCACTGACTCGGACAATGAAGGGCAGGAGTGAGATGGCAGGGGCAGGCAGCAAGGGGAGTGGCAGCATTTTAAGCCACACAGGGCAGGCAAGAGGGCAGTGGTAGAGCGAAAGACCATGGAGGGCAAAAGGAAGGGTGCAGGTGTGCTCACATGGAGAGGAATCAGGGACAATAAGCTGATTATGTAGGGCAGGTGGGAGAGCTCATGACAACTCAAATAACATCACTGAGGACATTATTGATGATATCACTGATGACAATATCCAAACTAACACTTCTCAAAGTACACTGTAAACCATTTGATCATTTTAGAAAGAAAGTACTTAGTAAAGGGCTGACAAACATTAACAGCATACATTAACTGCATGTAAAGTGTGGATCTATTAAATATAAATAGTGTAGTCCTGGAGACACGTCTCATTCAGTATGGTAACATTTATATGGTGCCCGTTTAACTACTAGCACAATTTTAAGTGCAAACCATACTTCATTTAAACAAGGTAGAGACTGGGCACAATTTCTGTGAGTTCGAGGCGTATGTTACAAAAAGGTTGGGGCTTAAATCATAGTCCTGTTGCCAAAATATGTGAGAAAAACAAAAGCTTATGTTTACAATACATTATTCCCCTGTGAATTTCTGTGCACATGCTAACATTAAAGAGTTGTCCTGTAGGGCTATCAAGAATTTTTATATAAACTGGAGTTGTATAAGGCACAGATATTTACTTCCAGAAGTTCTCTGTAAATTGTGAGACATTATGCAGTGTTGAAGAATGTAACATTTATGGGTGACTCATGTACAAATGGTTCTACTAATCTCAAGAATATGTGAAAGGTATTTTTACAAACATGCCTTATAAGTGTCTAAAGCATAAATATGAAGATATATATTTTTTGGGAAGTCAATGAAGGGAATGTAATAACGGTTCAGATGGAGATCACGGAGGAAGATTGCAGACGAGGCGCGCTGCCGTGTTCTGTACCACCTGAAGTCTGTCAAAATTGCTTCATTCATTGCGACCATAAGGGCATTCCCATAGTCCAGGCGGCTCACTATCAACGCCTGGACTAGGGTTTTTCTGGCATGCAGAGGAGCCCAGTGAAAAGCTTCCCTAAGCATGCGCATCATGCCGTTACAGGTTCCAGAGACAGTTTTAACATGCTTGTTCATAGAGAGATTATCGTCCAGAAAGACACCCACATTTTTTACCAGGTTTTTGGCGTTGGGGACGATTTAAGTTCAGATGGCCACTATTCAGTGGTCCAGATTGAATGAGCCTTCCCAAAAAGTAAGACTTTTGTCTTACTAGTGTTGAGCTGAAGCAAATTAGCTGCCATCCATGATGCAATTTTTAGCATACAGTTTTTGAATTTGATTTTGGTAAATTCCGGATTGGTATCCATGGTGATGACAAGTTGTGTGTCATCAGCTTATGAAATTGTGTCGAAACCACATGACCTGCTAAGCCTGGTCAAGGGAGCCACATATATGTTAAAAAGAGTAGGACTCAAAATCGAGCCCTGTGGCACCTCTTTATCCAAGACCATGGTTTTAGAATGGTTGGGATCCATTTGTACTGTATGAGTTCGCTCTGATAAAACGTTTTCCAACCATTTCAGAGCTTTACAGCTGACACCAGTCTCCTCCAATCTCTGAATTTGAATCGGGTGGGAGATGGTATCAAATGTAGCTGATAGATCAAGGAGAATCAGCATAGCCGAATTCCCCTGATCTAGTGCAAGTCTGATTGTGCCGGTGGCCCCCATTAATGCTGACTCTGTGCTAAAAGACGCACAGAAGCCTGACTGGGAGGAAGGAGTTGAATTCTAAAAAAGACACCAATTGAAGGTTTACCAACGACTCCGTAACTTTGGCGAAGAAAGGGAGCAGTGATATAGGCCTATTGTTTTGAATGTCTGTAGGATCAGCCATAGGTTAGTTAAGAGTAAGCCTGGGTGGTAAAATCCGCTCCGCTCGTGGAGTTTGCGGATTTTTGGCAACTCCGCGTTCCGCGTAGAACGCGGAGTTACCGAAAACTCCGCGATCCGCGGCGTAGCAGAGTTTTTCCCTTGTTCGCGCTTTCAAAATGCGTTTTCGCGAGCGATTTTGGTAGCCGGTCGCGCGATCCCGCGAGAGTGTGCAATCGCGAACACGTCATTCGGATGCGCCATCGGACATCCGGCGGAAATATGCATCGCGAACGGGCGGGACAAGTGAAAAACAAGATGGCTGCGCCCATTGGCAACCGCATGGGCAAGTTCGCTAGATATTTCCCCCCGAACACGCAATACGCGTTCCCGAACAGGAAAAACGCATCCCGAACAGGCGGAACAAGCAACTCCAGGTGCTTGCGGAATTCCGCGTAGCTCGCGGCGGTTTTTTACCACTTCGCAGAAGTCCGCGTAGCGCGACTACGCGAACTCCGCCCAGGGTTAGTTTAGAGTGGGTCTGATCCGTGCAGTTTTCCATTTAGAAGAGTTGCCAGCTTAAACGAAAGATTGCATAGGTCTTTGATTGGGGGCCGATCCAATACTTGATATGGGGTGGCAGAATTAAAAAACTCCAAGGTGGTGGACTGGGTGTTAACTAGGACTTCAGCAGAGGCTAGTTTTGTCAGTGCCACATTATTTGAAAGAGATTGGGAGATATTTTGGTCTTTTGTTCAAAGTGCACTGCAAGATCATCACAGAGCATCTGAGATGCTGCGATGGTAGGACTACAAATGGTCAGATTGGTGAATTCTTTTAAAAAATTTAAAAAGCTCTTTTGAAGAGTTCTTTACAGAGCTTATTCTGTCAACAATGTGGGTCCTTCTTGCAGTATTGGAGTTTTTTAGATATTTTCTTAATGCAATTTTATAAATTAATTAGTCCTAATCTTATTTACACTTTCTCCATTTGCGCTCATGTTTCCTACATATAGATTTTTCCTTCTTTAGGGATTCAGTGTACCAAGGAGCAAGAAAATGTTTTGTTTTAATTTTACTCAGTTTCAGGGGAGCAATAGTATCTAGGGCCTGCGTAAACAAGTCGTCAAAAACCTTTAAAGTGAGATCCATACCTTTGTACTCCCTCAAGTGAGGGGGAATTAAAACGGGGGAGAAAGCTGAAGGAACTACCTTCCTCCAAGGTCTGGTATGTTTCCAAACATCAGAATAGACAGCACTAGGTTTCTGAAGGGCCAAATTTTAAGTCAAAGATGTTGACTAAAAATTCAATGTCAGATTATGGGGCAGATTTTTCACAGTTTTGCATTACCCTTGCATCATGCAATGTAATGCAAGGGCAACGTAATACTAAAGTCAGATTTACCAAGCAACGCAAGACCAGCTTGAATGGCCCTGTGATGCTTGGTAAATCTGAAATAACGCAAGGCTGCGCAGGTCGCTGCCTTGAGTTACTCTGCACCAGGGAGGCATTCCATGGGTGAAGCGTGTTACCACGCATCCACCCATGGATTTTGGTGCATTCCAATTTACTATGAGTGTTAGACCTAGGAATGTGTCAAAATGGGCAGTCGTAACAAGGAGAAACATGTTTGTTTCTCCTCGTTTATTTCCTCTTTCTACGTGTGCTGCATTATGTAGAACACATAGAAAGAGGAGTGTTTTTGTGCAAGAAGGTGTTCCTTCCTGCACAAAAACAATCCTGCCTACAACGCATGCAACCTAGTGCCTGCATTAGCGCAAGGCAGAACATTGTGCGCCAGCACAAGGAGAGGACAGGAATGCAGCATATAATTGTAAATATGGTGCATTCCTGCCCTCTCCCTTTCATGCAGTGCATTGCAACAAGGTGTTTTGCTGCATTGCATTGAATGAAAGCTTGATAAATCTGGGCCTAGGTAATTAACAGGTACAGCTCAATAAGGTAAATATTGACCAAATACTCTTTTGAATGGTATTCATGGTAATAAATTGTTGATTGCATTAATGTCTACAGAGACATTATGTTTCTTATGCATCTGAATACCAGTAACAAAAAGAGTATAATCTCTACTAAGTGGGAGTGCTTTAGACGGACATGCTTTATACCATGCATGGTACAAATGATTATGCCCATTAGGAATAGGGAGGTGGTATAAAATTGGGCCTAGGTGTAGCTCGCTGATACCTTCCAGTATGAAAAGCGTATGGCAAGCTCTCATTCATTGAATGATATCATCAGTGATATCATAAATGAGGTCATTTGAGATGTCATGAGGGATGTCATCAATTATATCATTTAAAATGTCATGAGTGTTGTAAAATGTGAGGACATAAGCACAGCATGCTGGGAGGGCAGATTACATTAAGCTCACTGAACTATAACTTGCGAATTTTAGTTTTTTTAAGCGTTAGTTTTCAACTCAATTCAAACCTAACTATAGCGGTACTTTAACCTTGGTTTTTTTCAGTGAGTACTTACAAGCATACATACATAAGTGCCTTTCCACAAAAATAAGTGCAGCTGAGTGGGTTTTTCTGGTAAAGGGGAAGCAGGAATTCCTATTGCTATAGCACGTCTGTCCCTAAAATGCAGCCTAGTACTATTCTCCTGCAGCCTCTGCTGGAGTACAAAATATAGTGGTGAAAAAGAAATGCAACAATAGAGGCAGCATTGGTGCTCTGGGTCTGATCAGGGATGTAGCTTGGCCAAAGATATTAGGGGGTGCGGGTCTGAAATTTCCCAACAGGCAAAAGACTGTACCCAACTGAAAAGGACATGTGTTAGACTGGTGCAAAAAGATCAGATAATGAACAGAATGCTAAACAAATCATTCACCCCCAGGCACAGATCTGGGTTAAATCCATTGTTTGTATGCTCGCCACACCGTTCCAGTTTGGACCCAAGCATATGAAAATCAGTTTTGACCCTGCTCTCCATGGGAGCAGTCCAGCCTGAACTGCCAGGCCAGGTCCTCCCTGGACCGGTAACAAGCATCCTGGGACCAATTTCAGGGTATGACCCCTCATCAGCCTGGCTAGCTTGAGTCCAGTGGCATAGTGAGCCTGGGACCTACGTCTGGGAATACCGGGGGCACTTAGGGCAAGAAAGCAAAAGACACAGAAATGATGTTCAGAATGCGGAACAAATTCAACATTCACCCCCAGTCAAGAGATCTGGGTTAATTCCATCGTTCTTTTGCTCACTATGACACCCCAGTTTAGATCCAGCCATATGCAAATCAGTCTTGACCCTGCTCCCTATGGGAACAGTCCAGCCCGAACGGCCAGGAGAGGTCCTACCTGGACCAGGAGCAAGCATCCAGGGACCAGTTTCGGTGGATCACCCCACATCAGTCAGGCAAGCTTAAATCTGGTGGTGTAGCGGGCACGGGACCCACGTCTGGGCATAGCCTTCCCAATTAGGGCGACAAATGCAAAAAGAACAGATGATGGACGGAATGCTGAACAATTCAAACATTCACCTCCAGTCACAGATGTGAGTTAAATCTGTTGTTTTTTTTGCATGCCACACCATTCCAGTTGAGACCCAGCCATATGCAAATCAGTCTTGACCCTGCTCCTCATGGAAACAATCCAGCCCAAACTGCTAGGCCAGGCCCTCCCTGGACCAGAAACAAGCATCCTTGGACCGGTTGTGGGGTATCACCCCTCATCAGCCAGGCTAGCTTGAATCTCGTGGCGTATTAAGCATGTGACCCACGTCTGGGCAAGCCCTTCCCACATAGGGCGACAAATGTAAAAAGAACAGATGACGGACAGAATGCTGAACAAATCAAGTATTCACCCCCAGTCACAGTTCTGGGTTAAATCCATTGTTTTTTTGCATGCTACGCCATACTAGTTTAGACCCAGCCATATGCAAATCAGTCTTGACCCTGCTCCCCATGGGAACAGTCCAGCCTGAACTGCCAGGCCAGGTTCTCCCTGGACCAGAAACAAGCATCCTGGGACCGGTTTCAGGGTATCACACCTCATCAGCCAGACTAGCTTGAATCTGGTGGTGTAGCAAGCATGGGACCCATGTCTGGGCATACCCTTCCCACATAAGGCTGCAAATGCAAAAAGAACAGATGATGGACGGAATGCTGAACAAATCAAACGTTCACCTCCAGTCACAGATCTGGGTTAAATCCATCATCTTTTGGCCAGGCCAAGGCTATTGGAAACCATTTCATCAGGAGCGTCAGACTTTAAGGGTGAAGATTTGGAAAGGACCGAATTAAGAGCCTGGGCATCCACCTGATTCCTACCTGATTCCAAGCCCAGGAATAAAATAGCTTCCCAGGAGCCTTCTTAAGGGCAATATTATGATGAACTAGGATTTCCCAACTAACTGCACTGTGATCAGACCGCATCACTGGCAAGATAGCAAAGTTAGTGTAGAGATTACAGTTGAAAAAAATCCCATTTAAGGTGTGGTCAGCACGGTGGGTTGTCCCAGTCACACATTGCTCCAAACCAAAACCTGGCATTAAATCAAGGAGAGCAGCTGTGTCATTATCATTGCCTTTCTCTAGATGAAAATTGAAATCCCCCAACAAAGTTAAAACAGTTGTAGAGAGAGAGAATTCTAGGGACTGACCAATTGCATCAAGAAAGGGTTTTTTTGGGCCTGGCGGTCTATTCAGCAAAAGACAGTTGAGCAAGTGAGATTTGGAAAGCTCGAATTTACAGGGCAAACCTTCAAACTCTGCATTGGGAACCAAAGAAAAGATGGTCGCATAAATAGCCCGATAAATAACAGCGAGCCTACCACTTTTCCTGTCCCCCCCTGCCAAGCCTATGAATCCTAAAGCTAGGTGGAACTAAAGCAATCATTTCTGGACCCGCCGACTGATCTGCCCAAGTTTCTGTCACAAAGACAATATCAAACTGATGGGAATCTATTAGTTCAGCCTCTCCAAATGCTGCTTAACCAAAGAACTTGTGTTGATTAAAACACATTTAACCCTGGGGCCAGATTCTGGTGGGATGATAACCTGAACTGTGTCTGAAGGAACAGAGCCGAAGGGCCCTACATGCTCAAGCACAGGAGTGAAGTAACACTTGCAAGCAGGGTATTTATTCACTAACTTCATCCAGTTCGAGATTTCAGTCCATTGCAACATGGAACTTGATCAAAATACTGGGTGTCTTGTCCATGAGGACAGAATGAGATGCATGTCATCAGCATGGTAGTGGTGGTTTCTTATGGGGTGATGATGGGCCATGTGGTTAGCATTAGGTTTTTGGATAAGATTGGAAGGTGTTTGGCAAGGTCAGTCGGATCCGGTTGTGGGATAAAGTTGATGCAAATGGTGATGATTTTGTTCCTGAAGAATTGAGAGTGATTGTTGCAGCGGTCCTGCGAGGAGGTGATCGAGTTGGAGGTGGACGATAATGAGGTGAAATCTTTCACAATGGCGAAGATTTCTTTGCTTCTGTTGGTCCTGGCATCTATGCGGTCCGCCAGAGTGGTGAGTTTGGTGATCAGGATTTATTTATTTATTTATTTGCAGAGTTTTATATAGCGCTGGCTAGACCCGGAGGTATCAGAGCGCTTTACATGAGGATCAGTGAGTTACAGGATTACAAAAATTACATCAATTACAGTTACCGTTACAAGTAAAGGCATAGGAGAAAAAACATGAGATAACACAATAACAAAAGTTATTACCGTGTTGCATAGCCAAGACAAACGTCTTATGGGGAATGGAAGGTAGAGGGGGAAAGGTAAACAGGGGAAAGGAATGCAGATAGAGTCAGGCAGACCAGAAGGGGGAAAGTACTTCAGGGGGAACAAAGCAGTCAAAGCAGTCAAAGTGAAAGACAGACCAAACCGTGAAGAACCATTAAAAAACAATGTCCGATGTCCGGCTGGGTAGGTGACGGCCGAGGGGGTGAACCAGAGCCAGACTCCTCTATAGCTGCATAGAACAGCTCCACTGGGCAACGGCCAATGCTACTCAGGCTCCGCGGTAAGTACAGACAGTTTCGGTTTTCACCCAAGGGGCAACATCATAGTTCAGTCGAAGGCATTGGTCCTGAGGAAACTGGGATGCGCCATCCGCCTCGTCCTCCCGCTAGACCCATGGGAGGAGAGGAGGAAGAAACAAATCCAAAGTCAGGAGATCTTTCCCATTCCCAGGAGCAGTAGTGAGTGTTGGGTATTTGTGCAGGAAAGACCTTCAGTTGTTCCATAGAAGCCTGGAGGTCCTCCTTTAACTCTGTGCGCAACTCCAATTTAAGTTCTTTCAGGGAAGCCAGCAGGTCTTCCTTGGTCAGTGCCATGCTGGCTCCGGCGGACCCCTGCTCAAGGACTTGTTTCTTCTCTGTAGGAATGAGGAATTGAGATACCTTTGTCGAGGCCTTTTTTGGTGGCATAGATGTACTTTCCAGTCCCCGCCAGGAGTCACCTGACCCCACTGCTTACTTGGGCATCTGGGTCTTGTAGCGCTTCTCCGTTGGAGGCCCCATTGTGCACCTTCGCGCTCCTCTGGCATGTGAGAGAACCCCCTCCACGGATCAGATAACCCCAGCGGCGGCCATCTTAGAGTCAGGCACTGGCCACAGCTCTAACTGCTCCTCGCGTCGGGACTACCCTCTGCTCCACTGCGGACCCTGGGGCCTCCCGGTTGTGACCTTTTCTCCTATCTGGTGACTCCCGGGCCTCCACGTCTCAGGCTTGCCCACTTTGGCGTAGCGACCGCCATTTTAAAATAGGTGCTCTAACGGTGGGGATCGGGTCCACGTATGCTGCTTTAACAGTGCCTAAGACAGCACCACACTGTCCTCGGGGGGCGCAGGCGACCGCATTCCGGCTTATGGGCCGCGCACTCACCCCGACCGTCTCTCTCCAGGAATCCGCCCTCCACGGCAGACACGAGCCCCGGGGCACCCGACTCCCGGCCCCATCCACGACCGCACCGCCGCGCGAGCCGGTGAGTCGTACTGCTGGCAGCCTATTGAATGCTCGGTGCCCCTCCAATGCCGTCACAGCTCCGTACCGGGCTATTCCCTTCCCATCTCGCCCGTTGGCGTTCAGCTGCAGCAGCCTCAGGAGCCTGGCGCCATTTTGATAGTACTTGTTGCGCCGGCAGGCAGCGAAAAAACCATATAATAATAGGATAATAGGATAATTTGGTGGTAGCGACTTAGGTGAATTTAAACATGCTCCTGTCTGCATTGTCCTGGCTCATTCTCCATCTTGTTGTATTGCTGTGTTGGAAGGGGACCAGGAAGTCCGCACAGGAAGTGCTACAATTTTTGAAATTCTTGATGGCTTTGGGAAGGCTGACCTGAACCTTAAAAGAGTCAAACCCCTGCTGTCCCCCAGGTCACTCGGATTTACCCTGGAGACTGAACTTACCATCAAGGAACACGTCACCAAGAAAACCAAGACACCTCGGTACCTGATTACACTACTTAGGAAAATGAAACCATTTCTCCCAGAAAGCCCACCACTCCCGGTTCACACATCCAGGACTGGAGACGAATAAGTGCAAAAAAAAAAAAAAAAACAAGGCATCAGGCCTCCTCCATATGAGAACCCAGGTTCTGGCAAAACAACTGCATATCTGTCAGAACAAGCCCGACCATGCCCCAATTTAGAAAAGAACTGAAGACACATCTCTTTAGAGAAAACAATATTATGGCACAGTAACAGCCCACTTCTGCTTTCAAAACCATCCATCTCCAATCACTTTTGAATGTACCTTTCGTATCCCCCCTGTACAGCGCTCCACTGCCTTTTGGCTAGGTTTGCATTATCCAAATACTGCATACATACTAAAAGTAGGTTACAGTGTAAATGACAATGTAGTGTCATGGGTTCAAGTTTAGGTGCAGAACTCGGCCTTAACACAGCCCTGTAAGCGTTCTTTCCTGACATTGAGGACCATCTGGATGTCAGGACTGTGACTCATCCCCGACACAATGCAGTTCACTCCTGAGGTTCAAGCACCCCATCAAATCCAGTCAGGGCACACACAGTTGTGTCAATGCTCTTTCATCCCATCCTGCAGCACTCAATATGATTCTATTGACAAACTAATACTTTTGCCAATTAACTCATTTCTAAACTGCTGGGTGGTGCTCAAGTAGTTGTGGTACACACAGCCACCAACAATCATGTGCACACACAGGCAGGCACACACATATTGAGATACACACATATAATATATATATTTGTGAAAGTCCATGTTCTCCGTTCGGGATATCTTAGCTCTGAATAACACGTTTATTTGTACTCAGCTCAGTGGTGCTCATTTTACCAACCTTAGAAGGGTGAAAAGCTGAGTAGACCCATCAGGATTTGAACCTGTAAGCATGAACTCAAACACAAATTCCTGCACATACACACTCATGTGCACACAGTTATGTTGGCACATGCTGATGTAGGCACACACAAATGTGTAGACTCTAACTTGAATACATAGTTACATGTACACTCACTGACATGTACACACTCTGATGTGCACCCTCACTCATCTTCACACACAGACACATTGATGTAAACACACTTGCAAGCATACGTACATTCAAGTGGACACACATCACCAGCATTCACAACTTTAAAAAAAATTACTTTAAAGGTTAGACTTTGTCTGTGGAAGTACAGCAGCAGCCTCCCTCCCCATTTCCAAGCACCACCGAAAGGCCCACAATGCTTGAAAGCAGCAGGGAAGTTGGGCATGCAGAGACCCAACTAAAACCGCATTGTGCTGCATGAATAATGGAGAAGGATGCCTCTGTCTGGAATCCTTTGATCTGACTCTGAGAAGAGCCTACCTTTCTTGCGCCTGACTCCATGTACACCATGCAGGCCCAGGTGCCTGAATCATGGATACAAAATATTGTGGTGCTGGTGAAATGGAATGCTTGTCCCCATCATGCACAGGATTCTTGTGTGAGCCCCCAACCATTGTTCACTGTAATGCTTTGCGTTGCGACACTATCACAGGGACTATCCAGCAAACAGTATCAGATTACAGGAGCATCCTTTCCTGGGCCACACCACAATATTGTTTTTTACAGCCAGGGAAACAGTCAGTTTATGATGTGATTTGACCAGCCACTGAGCTATGCCATGCTCCCGACTGACTGTAAATATTGGGTGGGGGTGTTCCATCCCCCCTGAACCTACACCCCTGGATCTGATGCTACGTACGTTTCTCCTAGAGACAGACAAAGGTGTCTGCTTTTTTAAGGGAAATGGGGAATTCAGATGTCCTAGGGGGTGGGGGGTGTTGAAGTGGTGATTTAAGCATTCTGGAGCATTCTGGAGCAGGCATTCCTACATTGCGTGCCTGAAGTTAAAGCCCTCCAGTGGAGACCTCTGCTTAGAGCATGTGAGAGCCTTGAAGACCCTGCCCATAGCCCGTCCCCCATGAGGACCAGGGTGTTATTTCGGGCCAATCTTTCTTCACATATGTGGGGAATGAGCACACTGTGTTGATATTAGAAATGGGGGTCTCTAGTTGGCAATGGTTTGCACCATTGTCCAAGTAGGGACCCTTCTTCCTAGTCTCGGTAAGGGGGATACACTTCTAAAATAACCCCTGCTCACCCCCTTGGTAGCTTGGCACGAGCAGACAGGCTTATCTCAGAGGCAGTGTGTAAAGCATTTGTGCACACATTCAGTAATACAGTGAAAACACTACAAATGGACACCACACCATTTTAGAAAAATAAGTATCTTTATCTAACCAAACAAGACCAAAATGACACAAATCCACAATACAGTAATACAAATATGGCTTTTAGAAGGTAAAAACAGTTCTGTTCATTGCAAACTATAGATGCGACACTTTCAACACAAAGCACCTTGCTTGCGTCACAATCATAAACAAAAACAGATGCAGGGAAATTGATGCATCGTTCCTTACATACAGGGAAGGTGATGCGTCGGTTTCTTACTCCAGGGGAGGTGATGTGTCAGTTCCTTACTGCCACGCAGAGGAGGTGATGCGTTGGGTTCTTACTGTGCGGGGAGGTGATGCGTCAGTTTCTTACTGTGCGGGGAGGTGATGCGTCGGTTTCTTACTGCAGCCCCGGTGTCCTTGTAGATTTGGCGCCCAGTGCGATGCGTGGGGATCGGGGATGCGTCGGTTCTTGATGCAGCAGCAATGGTGCATCATCGGTCTCTCCAGATGCGGTCCCACAATGCGTTAGTTCTTGCAGGCACACAGCAGGGCCTGCATCGGAATTGGTGCGGTGATCTTGGACTTTGGAGATCGGTGCACAGGATTCGGCATGCAGCGATTTCTTTAGCCACGGGCAGACGCTGCATCGATATCTCCAGCCGCACGGCGGCGATGCATTGGAAACAGGCGCAGATGTGTCACGCTTCTCATAGTTGCTGCTCTTTTCCAGCTCCCAACAGCGGGAACAACGTCCAGAGTCCCAACTCAGAAACAAGCACCTCCTGGCAGGTCAGAACTCCCAGCACAGAAGTTCAAGGGAACTGGTGGTGAAGTCTTTGTGCCCCTAGACTTCAGAACAGGAGGCAAACTCTACTTAAAGCCCTTGGAGATTTTTTCAAGCAGGATACACAGCACACAGCAATATATTTGCCCTCTTCTTGGCAGAAACAACCACTGTAGGCATACCCCGAACAGCACACAGCAAAGGGGCAGTAATTCTCCATCAGCTTTCCCAGCCCTTCTCCTTGGCAGAGGTTCCTCTTGAGTCCAGAAGTATTCTAAAGTTCTGGGGTCTGGGCCCCAATATTTATACAGCATTTATCTTTGTTCTCATGTGTCAGAGAGGCTCTGTGCTCAGTCAAAACCAGTTCTGTCCTCTCTGGTCCAACTTCCCGGCCGGAGGTGGAGACAGCATTGTGTAAGGTAGACCATGTCTATTCAGGTGCAAGGAAATCTCCTCCCCATACTCTAAATGCAGCCCAGGTCTATTCAGCCCAGCCCTGACTCATTCAGGAAAGGCAGGACACACATCAACCCCCCCAGGGGCTGTCTGAGAGAATGCACATCCCAGCCCCTGTCACTCCAAAGTCAGACAGTCAATCCACAAACCAGCAGAGGCACGCAGGATGGCTAAGCAAGAAAATACCCACTTTCTAAAAGTGATATTTTCAGACCCACAATATAAAAATCATCTTTACTAAAAGATGCATTTTTATATTCTGAGTTCAGGCATACTAAACTCCATCTTTCTATCTTGTCCCACTGGGAAGTTATACTTATAAGATGTTATAAATAAACTCCCCTTCTATCCAATGGAACAGATAGCCTTTCCATAGTGAAAAACGAAATACACTGTATTTCACTCTCAGGACGTGTCACACACACCAGTACATGTCCTACCTTTCACATACACTGCACCCTGCCCACAGGGGTTTCTTGGGCCTACCTTAGGGGTGACTCACATTAAATAAAAGGGAGCACTTGCCAGGTCAACACGGCAGTAGAAACTGCGCGCAGACACTGCAGTGCCAGGTCTGAGAACCCTTTGAAAGGCTGCTTGTGTGGATGGCACAATCAGTGCTGCACACCCACTAGCAATTTGATTTACAGGCCTTGGGCACACACAGTGCACTGTCCTAGGGTCTTAGTAGTAAATCAAATAAGTCAATCATGGAAACGCCAATCCATAAACACAATTTACAGGGAGAGCATATGCACTTTAGCACTGATCAGCAGTGGTAAATTCCCAGAGTCAGAAAACCAACAAAAACAGGTCAGAAACAGGAGGCAAAAAAGCAAAAAGTCTAGGGATAAACCCGCGGAAAAAGCCAGGTCTACTTTGTTCCTATCAAATGCTTAACATATAACCTAGTAAAGTAGAGACCAGGACACTTTTAAAAACATGGAGAATTATGTCACAACAACACTGAAAACTGTTCAGTAAATACCTGAACCTGTTCTCCAAACTAGCTAAATATATCTTTCGGTTGACTAAATAACTAAGGCAATTATAGGTTGGAAACACAGTCGGTCAAAAAAGTGAATGATTTTCTTTCCTTTATTGTTGTATTTTTGCTCGGTAAAAACAAGGCCTAAAGGGCATCAAAGCAGCTTGCATAGGGACTAGACAAATGTGAGTGTAAATATAAACAGATGGAAATTTAGATAAGATAAAAAGGAATAACAATATTTAAAACAAACAAAACATTAAAAAAAAATTCACTGTTAAGAAAAGAGAGAAAAAACTATTTAGAAAGTGGTCAGGTAGGAAATAGTAACATTCATTATAATTAGGGCTCCCGGTTTTCCAGTTTTTACTGATTTTTAATGATTAATACAGACAGAAAACCATTTATTTTCCTGTCTGTATTTATTTTTAAATGTGAATAAAAACGGAAATTGGGCTGTTTTTTGAGTGATTTTAAATGCTGTCATTCATGACTACCAGGCCAATAGCTCTTTCGATCGAAAGGTAAGGGGGTTAAAAAATAAAGGAATTTTAGTAAAGAGCCTTAAACACCAATAGATATGCACAACCTTGATATTAAAATGTGCATGTTTTCTTATAAGAGCATATTTTATCATCTGAGTGTGTTTATATCCCTGAAACCTGTCAGTCGTTCAGGCATGAGTGCATATTTATCGGTCATATAAATGTAGAAATATACACATTTCAGATTCATTTTTTCACTAAACTCAAAATAAATATGGATAAATACAGATAAAATTAGCAAAAAATAAATATGGATAAATACAGACGAAAACGTCAAAAAAATAAATACCATAAAACCGGGAGCCCTAATTATAATGCATAAAACAAAGGGCCATATTTATCATGTAGTTGCATTGCACTTGCACCAAGCAACAGGGTGCACGCACAACAAAAGTGCTAAGTGAGATTTATCAAGCCAAGCAAGGCCACCTTGCTGCGTTGTGTTACTCTGCCCTAGAGTGGCATTCCATGGGTGGTGCGTGGGTGTTTCCGTGCAACACCCATGGATTTTTGGCGCATTCCCAGCTTTACCATCACTGGTAGACCTGAGAATGCACCAAAATGCTACACCTTCCCAGGTGAGGTGTAACGTAGAGAAATTATCTTTTTTTTCCTACGTTTTCCTCTTTCTATGTGTGCTGCTTTCAAGGGATTGCTTTTGTGCAGGAAGGTGTACCTTACTGCACAAAAACAAACCTGCTTACAACGCACACAATCTTGCACCATGGTGTAAGGGTATCGCCACCGGTGCTAGGCAGCATATTATGCTCAAGCGCTGGGAAAAGACAGGAATGTGCCATGTAATTAAGTGATAAGACAGCAGTGGGAGAAAGCTTTTCGTAAAAAGCTAAATAATATAGTTAAAGAGACATGTTCAATGTTAAAGTGCAGATTGATACTGAACTGACACTACATTCAAATGTGCAAAACTGCAGTATATGTATATAACCATATCAATAAGTACTAGACCTCAAGATGTTTAGAGCAAGCTTCATTTTTCTAGCATCAAAGTTAGATGTGCTGAGACATGCACAAAATGCTTAAAATGTACCTTACCCTGATATGTTTTACTATTTGAAAAGCTTCACATCACATAGCAAGAATGCTTTTAAATAATAATACATTTTAAAATGCTTTGCTAGAAACACTTTATCATTGAATAGAAGGAGCGTTGTATTATTTCACACAATAACTACAACGCACAAACAGAAAATGTTGATTATTTAACTTAAGTTTCCTTATTGTATGAGAAAGAGATATGGTGCTGAATAATATTCTTCATAGCTGATGTTTCTAATTTACATTGCCTATTGTTTAGCCTAACATTTAATTGTTTTATTAGAAAGTTAAGATTGTCCTCATACCCATGGGAAAGAATGTCTAAGAATCAAAAAGCCTCATGCGAAGACATAGTTTACTTCATGATAAGCCTTAGTAAACCCTTTGCATGTGAACGTAGGGAAGGAGGAGAAGAATCTGTTCTCAAAAAGAATAAAGCTAATTGAACATGAGAAGAATTCTACACAAATTGCAACATTTCTTTTGACTGTTTATATTAGGGCGAGTTCTTAGAGTCGGTTAGCGCTTTGCCAGATACCCTTTTCCTCGGCCTTGCTACATACCACTTGTCTGCACTGAAGCTGAATGAGAACAAGTTAATGTTGAAGCCATAATGCTAAATTTGCTACCCTTTCCCTGCCTGACTTGCTGAATGCAGTTGCTACTGCTACTGCATGATTATTTTGCTTACTTTTCTTGGACTTATTGAGTTGGTGAACCTCTCTTTATAGTAAGTTTAGCCATTATTGACTGATTGAATTTGAGCTTTATGTTCCATCTAACGTTTGCCTCTCAAACTTGGACTCTTTATAGGTTCCTACTAATACCATTTTCGTCCCATTCTCTAAAATATTGTTTCCTTTATGGAACAGCTTGTATGATTATTTGCTATGATTGCTCTAACCATTTCTTTTGTGATAAATTATGTAATCTGACTGACACTTTAACTGAATAATGAATAAAAAGAAAAGAAAAAAACGAAAAAAAAACTTACTAAACCTTTTTAAATGACAAAAAAAACTTAAAACATGCACCTAGCTCTTGTTATTGACTGACCTTATAAATAGTATTGTGATTTTAATTCATGCAATGTATAGCACCTGATCTTCTCATAAACAACGACAAAGGTTTGTCGCCGAGAGGTAAAGGGAAACACCGCGAGTGGGGATCAACCCTGTTGGTGTGAGATAGAGATGCTAAACCGTCTAATTTAAACTGACTCCCGCTCCTGCAACAGCACATTTCTGTTGCATGCAGTGAGGGATCCGGCCAGATAGCTCCATTTTCTTCAAATCCCTTAAATTACCAAATTGACAATACAAAGTCCATCCATGCCAGTCACTGGTGTCAACAACCCTCAAATAACCTTTCACACCTTCCAAAACATTTTTTTGTCTCCATTGACTTCAGTGGACGCACCCTCAAACACCCCTCAATCTCATCTTCCCTCATGACTCATGTGTGAGAGGTGTGATGTAAAGCAGTTTATCCAGAATTACACAATGGGATTAGGTGGGGAGTAAGATTTAAGGTCCGATTCAGAGAAAAAGTGTAGAAATATGCATGGACATTTGCATTTCTGCTTGACGATATGTTTTTGCAATTCAGTAATGTTCCCACTAATATGCATGGGTCACTATGCATGGCTCTGACTTCCAGGCTTACTGCTGGAAACGTCCGGTGATATTTTTATGACTTGTGAGTTCCCCAATGCGCAATTATAGAAAGTGTACAGTTATTCAGTCTCGAAACGCAGCCCAATGGGCAAATACACAATTATTTTCTTGTTTTCTCTATGGGGAAAGCACTTTTCCCCAAAAGAAAACCTTGTATCAACACCCCACAAAATTGGCGGTGATCCATTCACCTTTCCGCCCTGACAGTGGATCTACTTGAGCCCTCTGCTGGAGTATCACTCTGGTCCTATCCAAGGTGTGAAAGTGCCAGACAGAAGTGTGGTTAGAAAAGCAACAAGACATTCAGAAACTGACAAGACAAAGAATGGACTGTTTCTCCCTTTCTCCAGCAACTCAATGGGGATTTACTATGTGTAATTCTGCACACTTGTGGCAGAGAATTAAATAGTAATGAAGCCACTTACACCTGACAGGTATGCTTTTGTGGAAAACTGTCAGGCGCAAATGAAGGCTTTTAAAGGAACCATGAATCTGGACCTTATAACCACGTGTACTGATTTCAAAGCTAACAATGCGACAATTCTTGCTCACTCTACCCAGAACCTGAGCCAAATCGACTACACTCTGTAATTGTTTTCTAAGTGGCCTGAAGCTGCTTATCTATCTCAGATAATTAAACAAAAGGAAGGAGATGGAACCTTTTTCTTAAACCATCTATCGACACATAAATCAATAGGGCGGTCACATTGTCCCAGAGCTGCAGCTGAAACCGTGACTGAGAAGTGTCCTTGAATGAAAATGCCCTCCTCCCGGGACGCTACGCTACTGAAACACACACATCTGTGTTTTAAAAAAAAACTTTTTCCAAACTTCTCTGGAATCTCACAGTTGCTAAATAGAGAAAAAGAAGCAACACTGTTGTTTAAGTTTAGATAGTGATTCAATATCGCTGTTTCCAGGAGTCTCGGAGGGAGCAAGGCTTTCAGGGCATCGCATTATATGTTATCAAGTGTGATCAACTCTTCTAGGCTTATTCCCATGGACGTCATTTAGGAGTCCCCAGGCACGGCCAGAATGGGAACTGAAACCAGCCCTGGCAATCAACTCGACTGACCCCCGGGGGGGGGGAGGGGGGTGCGAGCACTGCTGCAAAACCGCCACCTGTAACAAAACCGGCCCCCACCCTTCCAGCCCACCGGGGAAACGCCCAGTGCCCGCTATGGCCCGTCTGGCCCTGTCCTTGGGGGCCGTTGCTGCGAATCCTGTCATGCCCCTTGTGACCCCTGGCACTGCCTTTGCCACCCCCAGCATTAGCAGTGGCAAAATCAGTGGTAGGAACAGTAGCAGTTTGTCCTTATGGACGTTGGTGGGGGCTTCACCCACCTCGTTATTTGTCAATTATATATTGTACTAATAGTGAATAACATTACATTATTCGCTATTAGTTTTATAAAAAATCTAGCACAAATAGCCAGGAATATGACTTTCCTGGGCAGCTAAGGTAAGAAAAAAAATGCTTTTAAATGTATGGATGTATGTTGTGTGTTTGCTTGCAGTTTTTAGTGTGTATATGGAAGAGAGAGTGTGTGTGTATGTGTGTGTGTGTGTGTGTGTGCATGTGTAGGCAGAGTGTGTGTGTGTGAGTGTGTGTGTGTATGTGTGAATGCTCGTGCATGTATAAGCATATGTATGTATGTCTGAGTAAAAGTGAAGGTCAAGGGGCATGTGAAGTCACATTGGCTACCCCTGGCATTTTGGTGAATTGACGTCCATGCGTATTCCCCGCCCTTACAAGAAACAAAGCAGTAGTTCTCTTCTTTAGGAAGGGATCATATTTGCAGTTGATTGATAAATGCTAATATTTTTTGTTTCAATTGAGCATGTTTCTTAACAAGAAGTGTATGTATATTGCAAACAACAATGACTCTGAATTGTCCAATAAAGATTCTGAAGTTTTTGTGACTATAAGAATCCATCTAAGCACTCTCTCTTAGCCCCATGTTTTCCTTTAAAGAGTGCATGGATCCTTAGCTTAGCAGGTGGAGCCTGTTCAGCTACATTCATGTTTGTGTCCCACTCCCAAGTGACCCTGGCAGCCCATGTTCCAAATGTGGAAGGTACCCCTCCTTCCATGCCGTATCACCTACATGCAGCATGCAGATACATTACAGGCCTGCAAACTCACCTTGCTGTATTTTCACTCTCCGTATTTGCATGGAATCTGACTTGGGGGAGCGCTGCAGCTGGAGACCCTGTTTTGGCCGCATTAGAGACTCTGTGACCCAGCACAAACCGCACCAGGAGGCGCCACCGTGACCGGGGTAAAGGAGGCAGACACCCCCCCTTGCCAGCGCTCTAAGTGCGTCGCGGGCTCACGCTGCTCAGGGAGCACCGCAGCTGGAGACCCTGTTTTGACCGCATTAGGGGATCTGTGTCCCAGGACCAACCTCACCAGGAGGTGCCACCATGACCAGGGGAAGGAGGCAGACACACCCCCTTCTCAGTGCTCTTACCGCATTGTGGGCTCCCACTGTGCGTGACACGCATGGGCTGTGCCTGGGCTAAGGGTGGGACCGGCTGGGCCTGTCCACAGCTGGACAGGGCTGGGCCACCCCTCTAATATGCCCATTTTGATCCACTGCTCCATCTTGGTGAGTTATTTTCCTTTTTCTCGCCTTATTTGTGCAGTATGGGAAAGCGTAAGGTAACTGGAGGTCCCGTCCCGAGCGAGTGGTTGGGGTCGTGTCTAGCGAAATTGACCTGACAGAACATAGGCTGTAATTGGGACAAGCAAATAGCCTCAAAGAAGTGGAATATCACTCTGATACAATTGGCAATTGTGATCCTTCAGAGGTGGATGCCCCAAGAGAAAGCGGAGTAACAGCAGACTGCAGTGGTTTAACGCCTATGCACGGTATCACTCACTCCATAGCTAGCACGGGCCCTTCTTTGGCATCCTTGAGGCCCAATAGCCTTGCATCTCCTCCTGAACTGGCTACCAAGTGAAAAAAATGCAGTAATTGCTCTGTTAGGGCGAAATCACTGCCGGACTCCACAGGCCCTAGAAAGGGGACAATACTCTTGACAGTGAGAAAATTTGAACCAGAAGAAATATTTAAGCGGTTTGTGAAAGTCTTAGATGCTCAATTAAGTCCTAGTAGAACCTGTTTAGACTTAATAGAATCATGCATGGTGTCCTTACATAAACTCCAACATCATCCACCCAATGGTGAGATAAATAACTCAGATACCCTGAACATCTCTGATCCTGGGGAAAGGCACCCTAAGAACGTTGGGACAAATCTTGGAGAAACTGAAGTTCTGTCACAGTCCTCATTAGGTATGTCACGGCCTACCCATGAAGATAGGATTCATTCAGGCACCAACCAGGGAAAAGATAGTGATAGACATACTTTGACCACCTCCACTCAGCAACAGTCCATCGTGACATCTTCCCTCCCTAAGGAACTTAGCAAACTAGGGGGTGTGGTCCCCCTTAAGAAAGGTCATTTGAAGCCATGTACCCCCGCTCAAAGACTCCATCTTCCTCCCGAATCTACCCCTTTTGTGGCTATCCTGACCAGAGTCCACCCCTTGACTCTGGAAACCGTGGACTCAATGCATGAACTCATTCGCAAAGCCAAACATTGGTGCTTTTTCAATGGTGGAGTGAGTGGTTATGACTGTGATAACATAATCATGGCCAGACAAGTGAACTGGTTAGGATCTGGCCAAAAAAAAGCTGAGGGGGATTGAATTGTGTTAAATTTTAGGCGACCTTAAGCAGCTATACAATGTATTCAGCGTAATTCACATAAGGGGGATCAAGTTCTGGGTATTCAGGTCTTTCCACTAGGCTTTTTCTACTCTTCCACTTTTGTACAAGGGATAGGGGATCGCTGGTATGTGCTTCACCAAAATAAGGGCCAGATAGATCCTTATAATAGAGGCCTTGCATCACCACTGGAGTTGAGGAATGGATTCCTACCTTTGGGGGAGTTGGACTGTAATGATTAACTTACCCCAGTAGTGGGGAGACACCTGCAAAGCATGGATAGGCTATCTCTGATAGTGTGATTCCTGTGGGTGAGGATTTCATCAAGCAACCAGCCCCTTTAAAAATCTGTATTTGGAACATTGCTGGGATAAGTAATTAAAGGGAGAATGAGGTCTGGATAGAAACAATCAGAAAGTACCAGATTGTGGGCCTGCAAGAGACTCGGGATCCTGACAATTGTTTCTACCTAGATGGGTATATTTCCTTTGTTCTACCGGCAAGACCCTCATCTTCAGGTGGAGCGAAGGGTGGTTTGCTCATATTATTAGCCCTGTGTTTAAGGTGTACCTCTACCCAGATTATTACTGGTCATAGCAATCTATTGCCTGTCCAATTAAATTTTGAGGGCCTATCGAGCATTTTAGTGTTAAACCTTTACAACTACTTTGATCAGGTATCCCCCACAGAACACCTATGTGCCTTAATGACCTTTTAACAAGTTTTTGAGGGCAAACACAAACTACCTTAATCGTTTTTTTCAATGGATGATTTTAATTTGCATTTATGCCCCTTGAGCTGTTACAATATTGAAAGCCACCTTGAAGCATATCCCAATCGAAGCGATCACTTTGAACACTCTAATGAAGTTAATATGCTTGATGATGTCCTGGCAAAATTTAACCTGGTACACACAAGAGAGGGTTTGCAAGGGGCCATTTTTTCCACCTTTAAGGGAAGAGGGGCCAACACAGTTATTGATTACCTGTTTGTTTCGGCCTACCTAGCCCAGTTTGTGCATAGTTTTAAAGTCCAGTGGTCCGAGTTCAGTGACCACAACCCCTTAATTTTATAGTTTGAAGTAGGGAGATTGAATGCCTTGACTAAAAACGCTAGCACAAGCAATAATGAGATTGTCCCTCATGATCAGGGGCGCAGGTTAAAATGGATTAAGGTCCCACATGATTCTTTCTTTAACTCCCTCTGTGCTACCTGTGACACTGACTTCCAGTGATGTTTGAAGGACTCTGGGGACGATGAGTTACTTCTGAATGCATATAGCAGAATAAGCTAGCAAATTAATAACAACCTTAGGGCCCCTGCCAGGCAGAGGGTTAGCACAGGTGACAGATGGTTTGACTCTTATTGCTCGAAGGCCCACCAAAACTTGAAAATTGCATTAAAGAAAATCCCCAGAGACAGAGCTGAGATAGCAAGGAGACATAAGGATCATAAGCACTCTATGTTAACCTGTAAGGAAGAGATTAAGGAGAAAGCCTCGGAGGACCTTTTGCAACCCCACATTCTTAGTAATAGTGCGTCTTTTTGGGAAATTCTTAACTGCCCCTGCTTTTCTGGAGTAGTAAATAGAAGAGTAGACTGTACAATCTCTGCAGTTATGTGGGCAAAGCAATTGCAGAGATTTATGGTAGACCAGAGGAGATTGTGACTACTCAATCTCTGGGACTACTAAGGGAGGATTCTGCCCTTTGTTTTAAGGAGGAGGAGGTAGGGACCGCCAAAACAACCATGACCAAGAATAATGCCCCTATTGTGTCCTTGCTCAACCAGCTTTGTCCCTGGATGGGTGTTCCCTTCTGTGCCCCTTTGGCATCCCCATATGTTTCTAAAACTCCTTATCCCCATGGCTGGAGACCAGCACTGGCAGAGTACACTGCTTTCTTGAACCCGGAGACAACGTTTTGCCTGATGGTACAGACTCCCCATCCCACAGATGTAACCTGCCACTGTACCTAGAGCTGCACCCACAGGTTGACAGATTGTTTGAAATAATTGTCTCTGTGTCGCGGAACTCACCTTGAATAACTGACATCGCACCTTGTGGCCTGAACCACTTGGTCATACTGACCCAGGTATGATCTCGAACCAATCCAATTGTTCACACCAGGGGTGACTCACCACTTTCCTGTAGTGCCTCAGCAAATCCCCACCCCATTCATCTACAGGCCAACTGCCATAAATTCTGTGCCTCATCTGATAGAGGTTCTCAGTACTACACCGGGCACTCCTTTACGAGATAACAGACTGAAGGTTTGTTGCTGTATATCCTTTGACCTCCCTACCTGAGGATCCCCACTGATTCCCCGTAAGGTTACTCAAGGGACTGTTGGGCCCCAAAGGAAAGCAACTGATCAAACAAGGGAACTTGGTTCTACCCAATAATTCCCCACTGGGGGGTGAGGGAGTAAAGGCCTTAAACCTGCCTGCTGTTCATACCCCTTAAGGTTCATTCGATGGACCTTTGGACCACAAAGGAAAGCAACTGATCATACAAGGGAAAGTTGGTTCTACCCATTTTCCCAGAGACATTCTGCTGGGCATAGCCTACCTTCAAGTTGCTGCTGCCTACGCGCTCACTTCTCCTTGCACCATCTGCATCTTCCTATTCTTGAGAAAATAGTAATTGGGAGGATTTGCATAGAATGTACTTTAAAAAATAGGCAACCAACAGATGATCTGGGTGCAACATGGCATGAGCGTCTACTCGTGCATTCTAGGAAAACACTTATGCCTTGTAAGGTCTTCCGTAACATGGCAGTCTCCATTGGTCCTAGAGGTACACCTGCAATGGTGTCAAGGGTAGGCCAGAGCCTGGATTGGCTGAATTCAGGAAATGCTGCACTTCTTGAATTTTTGCAATATCTTGAAGAACTCGTCGTGGTCTTGGCTTTTCAACTGGTTGGCACCAGGAAATCATCTGACATATACCACACTCGAAACATGATCTGCCAAATTCGTGGACAATTGAAGCTAATATTAGATAACCTACACCCAAGGTACAATATCTACATAAACAGTACCCAGAGCAACCTCTATACGAGGCGATACACAGCTGCACTTGTCCGTAGTGCCTTTTATCAATTAATGATAATTTGCACACTACGAAACTCAAGTTCTCAATAAAGTTGCTGGCATCAGCCGCCCATCTCTCCACTGGCTGCGGATAGCAGTAGGGCTTCTAAGCACCCGCTTGGCAGAGGATTGTGAGTACCTCTGGACCTAGGATTACCCCATCTTTAATGTGGGAAGGGAAGCATGAGTTCAGGTGGGCAGTGAAAGTGACCAGCTGCTTTAAGGGAGTTCAGTATCAACTCCCAATGCTCCCAAGGAATATAAGTAAACAGTACTCTTCCGTGAATAATGGAATATCCCAGCCACCAGGACGCATAAGGATAAAGTTGTAACTCTGAAATGCAAGGCGAGACATCAGCTGCTCTTAAATATCCTGATGATATGCGCTCCTGGAGGCCACCCCCTCCACCTGAGGCAGGCTCGATTTCTCATGGTCTTCTACTGTTCGTGCATTCCAGCAGCTTTTCACGGACCAAATAAATGACAGCAGGCCTATGGAACACTGGCATCTCGGAAATAGATAGGCGTTGCACACTGACCCAAATCTAACTTTGAATTGGCAGGACCCTTCGGGAAAAATACTGACTTGCTGCATGTCTGCGATCTCCTTTGACAGACTTTTAGGTTCAGAGGGCCTGCAATCAGGGATCATGACAGTAGAATTTGAACCCTTGCCTTGTTTAACTCCATAACCATACAGTTATATGATCCCGTTAGAAGTCCCCCAGACCACATTTACTCTCAACAGGAAAGTCCTGATCGGATGCTGCATTGTTTCTCATTCCAATGCTTCAAAGCACCCCGACAAGACTAACTTCCTGCTGCTTCTAGGTTGAGTCTAAAATTAGAATGCTTATTGGCAAAATGGAAGGGGCACGCCTGAAGCGATTGGCCATCTTCCTATCCAAGTTAACCATTTCCATCATTGGAGCTCAACGATTATATAATTAAAAAACCTTTTATCCTAGTGCGCCTTACCCATTTAAGCATTTGCGGGTTCTAATGTGCAAACTGGTCAGGAGGTCATCTCACCAATGTAATGCTGGCCCCTTGGCGGTCTTCTGAAAGCTCTCACCATGCCTAGGCCTGCTGCTGCCGCTGGCCATACCCCCTCCTGATATGTCAGTCCATCTTCCTGCGACCGTGCTGCCGCCATCTTATTGAGGTGTGCCTCACCGATTATCGCAGGAAGGAGAAAAATAAAGAAATACTTGTTCAGTTCACTTCCCAATTGCATTGTGAATGTTGAAGCTATTTTTGCCTTATTGTTAGTATCACTGCAATCATACCCAGGGTCGGATTGGTAAGGCGTGCACTCGGATAATGGCCGAGGGGCCGGTATCGAAGTTCCAGCGGTGGGCTGCTTTTTTGGCAGCCTGGGGGGGCTGATTTGGGCTGTGTCTGCTTTCTTCAGATGTCCCTGTTCATTGTGCACTAGGCGATACACAGACGTAGGGGCGTAGTAGGAAGTTGCGCTGATTGCTGACGCACACAGACACCAGATTTGCTTGTGTGGTCACGGAACCCGGAGCCCCGGGTTCCGGTTCCATTTATTCAAAACATTCAAAGAATGCAACTCCCACTCCTGACTGTTTCCTAGGAGAAGGGATATGGCCAAACATGGCAGTCGTCAGCGGCCCGGTGGGGCCCTGAGGGGGCTTTCTGGAGGCAGATGGGCGTCCATTACCTCCCTTTTATCAACGTGCAGAGGTGTCACTCCCTTTCTCTGGCTGGGCCGGCGAATTAATGTGTGCATACTGAGCGGGGGCAGAGGGCCTGAGCAGAAGTGGCCTCACATGTTTTCAGGGGTTTATAAAACTTCGCCGAAGCAGTGTTTTGAGGAAAGGCAATATGCAAATGTGGGCCACTTTTTTTACCGTGCCTGGGCCGATTTCTAATCCCAATCGAACCCTGAACATACCCCTCCTTTATAGCCCGTAGCCCCTGAAATCAAGCCTTGTCTTAAAGGGGGTGGCTACGGAGTAGAGGTGAGGGTGCATACAGCAGGACCATCCGGATCTTTGTTGCAAGTGGGGTATTTGCCCAAGATCACACAACTTACATGGGAAAGCCGCGATTCATCCATATTTTCTGGTTTCACTTTGTATCAAACAGCCAGTAAATATGGGAGCTAAAATAGATGGGTCTCAGTCACAGACACCCCTTCAGTAGACAGTGACCTTTATCTTTCCATAGCAAACATATTGAGCATCCAGCCTATGCCTGCCAATGGAAACTGATGGGTGGACCATTCTCACACGTGAAGTCGCGAACTGTGCTCTTCAGGGATGACATTCATCTTCTTGAACGTGGTGGCTATCTGAAAATAATTATATGTAAAATTATTTTCTTTGGGGAAAGATAAATAAATGCTTTGGGTTTGGTTTTTTTGGGTGAAATTTTTACTATGCTGAGTCTCTGCCGTGCGTGTTAAATTGAACTGCGCAACAATATCAAGAAGTCCCACCCTGTAACTGAAATTAGAACCAAAATTTGAAAATGTAGTATTACACCCCCTGTATTCCTGAAGATCACTGACAGCTTGTGTTTCCTATCCTTATTTCAAAACTGGACGATATTTAAATTCTATACCTCTGGTAGATTGCTATTATTTTATATTTAACAATATTGTTCACGTGCAGTTTTGGTGATATAGTGAAGAAAGTAATACAGTAAGCCCAATTTAGGACAGAATAATGTTCTCTGGTTTGTAATCTCCTATTTCGTGTATGATGCGGGGAAGGGATTACACGATAAAAGGTCCAACCCTCAGGATACAAAAAGGAAAACAGAATGCGTCGTTTAGGAAAAGGCAAGGCATTGACGTCAACTTTATTTTGAACTCAGCAAGTGCAATTAGCTATTGCTCTATTGACTTAACAAAGACTCAGGCTACACTAGCCCATTACAGTCCACTTTACTGTACTCCACAAGTAGTAATAATTCTCTACATGTCTATCGACATAGAACTAGCCTGCGGTACTCTATCCTGCCTATTAACGAAGAGCAGTTTTTTTTAAATATATATAAACATTCTTGCGCCCCTCCTCCACCCCACACTTTCTCCTAGTGGAAACGTTACTGCAATGGCCCCTTTTTTTTATCTAGAAGGGGGTCACTTCTCGCTTGATCCCCATAAAAAAAGTTTGCTCTCCGTGCTTTGTAACATACAGCCACACTCCCCCAGTGAAGGCTCCTCCGCTAAGGCGAAGGAGCATCGCCCCACTGCCAGGAAGCAGCAAAAGAAAGGAAAAATAAAATGATAATAACGTAATGTTATTATCATTTTATTTTGTCCTCCTGCTGTGCAGCGTGCATGAGGGGGCGGGGCTGCAGAGCAGGGGAGGAGTGGTAGAACACTCCTGTATGCAATAACTGTTTGGTCAACCCTCTCGGGCCACCCAAAATAGTCATGCGCACTTCCCTGTTCTCCATGCAGGCTGCATTACAGCCTGCATGGAGAACATGACCACCCCTCTAGCCCCTGGCTGATCGTCATGTCAAGGCGCTCAGACCAATCATAACGCTGCATTGCTGTGTTGTGATTGGCTGCGGAGAGTGTGGGAGCCCTGGTGCTTCCTGCTTCCTCACAAGAAACCAGGAAGAGGACGGGACAGGACACAGGAGAGGCGGCGGCGGCTGGCCAGCTGGCTGGCCGGGAGGTAAATGATCTTTTCTCCCCGATTCCCCCCCCCCTTCCCCCACCCCCAGCTGCTCTACTGCTGCTTCTAGGCATCAGCCTTGACTGCCCTCCCCCACCTCTGGTAATTAAACTGGAGCTCATCCCCGCATTGTAAGCTGAGGCATCTTGCTCCCAAGACTCAATTAAAACAGATCAATGTGCCAAGACTGCCCAGGGATTGGACAATAACATTCAGTTTCTAGGTACCTCACTCACATCAGGCCGAAATAGTGAGAGGTGGGCACCCTACCAAGTGGCATGAACTGTCCATCAGGCAGCTAGTTCTGAGCAGCAAAAAGCGGACGTGTGACCTCCCGCACCAGTCGAGCGAGGGCAACGGGGTAATCCACACAAATGCAGGACAAACGTGCACAAAACATGACGGTTGGCCACCCTAGTCCTAAAAAGTGATGTTAGAAAGTCAGACACCCTACTGCTCCTTACATCTTTTCCCGCAGCCCCTCCTCTTATTCATTAATTCCTATATAAACGAGATGATGCTTAGTTCAACTTGATCTAAAACAAGAGTCATGCTAAAACGATGGCCTCCCTGTCTAAAAATAAAAACAATGCTTGAAATACACTTCTATGGTGGCAGTGGTGGTGGCGGCAGCAGCAGGTTAGCTCACAGAAAAGGAAACACTGCCACCTTGTTTTTATTTCCATGACATAAACACTTTGATCAGGGACTCTATTGTCTTGCAATTGCAGAAATAGGAAGGTGCCTGTCATGGCATGGTTAGACTGAATGTGAAAAAAGTAGAATGAGGTCAATTTGAAAAGCAGCGACCATTTTAAAGGAACTCGTTAACAATAACCGGGCCTGACTCACAAAGGTAAACAGATGAAAGTCTAACTTTTCGACTTTTGGTATTCACAAAGGGCATTTACTACTGGCAAATATCTGTAGTGTATATCAAATGTCGTAAAGTTAGACTTTCAGTATTCACAAAGGGCATTTACTACTTGTAAATGCCCTTTGTGAATACCAAAAGTCGTAAAGTTAGACTTTCGTCTCAGTTTACCTTAGTGAATCGGGACCACCGTTCGCACACAAATCCCGTACATTACCAACACAAATGTTTAGAAAGTGCGTTTCTTTTATTATAAGTTTCAGCAACCTTTCTTTCTTTAAATATAGAAAAAAATATGCTACACATTAGAAGTCTTTTATTATGTAATTTTGTGGTTTCCATTGGCCAAGCTCCCCTTGCATATAGCGGGGACGTGCCCAACGTTCAGCAAGCGCACACGCAGAACCACGGGAGCATGCACTACAACGAGGCATGCGCACCGAGGAGACTCACCAACTCCCGGTAGTGTGCCAAACAAACAAACAAAGCAACAAAGAGCAAAGGACATCCACACTCTGAAGGCGGCTACATTTTCGGAAAGCAAGTACTGCTCCTCACCGGGACTCGAACCTGGTTCAGCAGGAGGAAAGCCACCCCCTCTGACGGTAATGCCCCATCCTCCCCACGACTGCACAAATGGCAGCCCCCCTACAGCGCCTCCCAATCCAGAGTACTCACCTTTGCTAATGCACCTCGAAGCATGCAAAACTCCAGGACCCATCTGCTCCGGTATGCTGGATGCTTGTGCGCGGTGGGGAGAAAAAGAGGCCAAACCCTCGCCTCTCAACACTTTAAAGTCCCAGTCCCTTGTGCCTTTCGATGACATCACATAACCTCTTTGTGGTGAAACAGAGAAAGGACTCCCGCTTTAGCTCCTGCATGTGGAGTGACTAATGGTGCCCCGCTGCTATTTGCAGGGGGGCACCTGGCCAATAGCATGTGTCATTTCTTTGCCCAAGACACTGGTACATATTTCTGGATGTCTATATTGCGGCTCTACCTTCTAAATCTCATATTTGTGTACAAGCTTTCAAAGGTACTACTCAGATCAGATACATGGCACGGGAAAAGCAAACAGAAGGGAGCTAATGCTATGCAATGAGATTTATCAAGAATTAGCACAAACATCAGGTCTTCGATCTTACAATGAGCAACTTTTAGATGCGAGCATGAATACGTAGGGCCCGATTCACAAAGGTAAACTGAGACGAAAGTCTAACTTTACGACCTTCTGTATTCACAAAGGGCATTTTCGAGTAGTAAATGCCCTTTGTTAATACCGAAAGTCTAACTTTACGACTTTTGGTATTCACAAAGGGTATTTACGAGTAGTAAATGCCCTCTGTGAATAGCGAGAGTCGTAAAGTTAGACTTTCATCTGAGTTTACCTTTGTGAATTGGGCCCGTGGTGTTTTATTTATTTATATTTCTGTACTTGTTTGGCAATGGGGAAGCTCGGAGACTACTTCAACACGCTTTATAGAGTTGAGTAACAGATCATGCAAAACGGACAGACCAGGCAGAGGGTAGCAGAGAGGTCAGGGGAGATTGAGGGGAGAGGCTGAGGGAAGTGAGAACCGACCAGAGGTGTCAGGGGCTGGTGTGAAAACTCAGAGGGCGTGTGAGAGACTGGTGAAAGAACTGGTAGGCAGAGGGATAGTGGAGAGGCTGGCGGGAGACCAGAGAGACTATGAAGGGAGCACAGAAACAGGGGGAGGGCAGGTAGTCGGGGAGAGTTCAGGGACTAGGAGAGCGATAAAACAGACTAGGACAGAAAATGAGGCTGCTGTGGAGAATGGACAGACTGGGGGAAAAGGGCACAGCTTGGGAGACAGTGGACTGATTGGGACAGAGATACAGTCATGGGGTGAACAGAGAGACCACTGATAACAGCCGAGAACATAAGGACGAACAGACTGGATGAGAGAGGGAAGAGACTGGGTCAAGAGGGAGCAAGATGAAGTGGGAGCATGCATACTGGGGGATGGTCAGTGCTTAGTTTGAATCGGAGTTTGCAGGTGGGGCTCACCAGCACTTAATTTAAAGGACCAGCACTTATTTTTTCTCAATAGACTTTGATCCAGAGCAAGATAAAGAAAAGCACAAAATGGGAAAGAAGGACGAAGAGAAAGACAGAAAAACAGTAATGAAACAAGAAAGCAGTAATGAAAAACTACCTGGAACAGTGATATAAAGAAGCAGAGAGTGTCTGGTGGTGGATTTCGGCGGTATCAGTTGAGATCAAGATTATGCAGCCTTATATACAGCACCCCAACCTTCTAAAGTGCTCGCTGGGGCTTCTGAGCAAAATGTTGGGCCCGGCACTTATTCTTTTACAAATGAAGCGCTGGGGGTGGCGGAGACAGCCTGGCAGGTAGGGAGGGTAAACAACTGTGGAGAGTGAAAGGACTGGAAGTGTCAGTAAATAGTATAGCACGGAATCAGAAAGATGGGGAGAGAGGAGAGATTGGTAGCAGTACGAAGAGACTATAGGAGCGATTAGAGTGACTGGGAGAGTTGATAGACTGTGAGAGAGTGGACATACTGAATGGGAGATGATGCATATAGTTTAGATACTAGACACATGACATCTTCATCTTGTACCGTTCATCAGACAAATGTATTTCCCATGGTTGACAGTGGGGTGCCTTGTTTAGAAACTTGAAAATGTTCTCAGTGTAACAATTTCAACAGTTCACAAATGTAATTGTACAGTTCTTGTTGCGTCCAAGATTGTATCTTTTGGTAGTTCTCCTTGGTATTGTTCACAATGATTCAGATGCAGTCATTCAGGTGCAGCTGACACTAACCCTTTAGTGGATTTGCTCCTTTCACAGCACAGCTCCGTCTGGTAGCTGCTGCTGTCCCTGCTGCTGCTGACCTAGTCATCAGGAGTTTGAGGGCCTCCTCCACCCGCAGGCACCTGCCTGCCCCTCATCCCTGGTGGTCCAGTGGTAAAGCATCACTGCTCGCTGCTTGACTGCCCTTCTGTCTCTCTCTCTCTCTGCTCATTTTGTCTCTCTTTTACTTTTCTCTCTCTCCATTATTATGACTGCCTCTGCCTTTTTGGGCTTTGCTTTCTCTGCCCTTTTTCATTTTCTTTTCTTTTATTTGCCTTCATTTCTCTGCCCTTTTTCTTTTGCATTTTCCTTCTGCTCTCGTCGCCGCTGCTGCTGCGATCCCCCATAGCCCTACCCCTCTCCAGTGTCCCTTCCTGCGTTTTCCCACCTCCCATCTGTTCATCCCCCGCAGCACTACTTAAAGGTGGCTGCACGCAGCAGGCGCACCTCTGGCCTGCCAAAGGCAAGCCTGTCTGAGCCTGTCCACGCCCTACGCCAGGAGCCCTGGTTCTCGGCCCTTCCACCACTACGACGCCAGCACCCTCCTCACCCACAACGCCACGCCGCCTGCCACCTAGCATCATCGAAGAAGACCCACGGACCCTTTGCCTGCCAGAACTGCAACCATGCCTTCACCCATGCCAACACGCCAGCTCCTCTCGCCTCTCAGCCGACCAACAACACACCCGACTGAATTAACTGCATCCTCCTGAATGTGCGATCTCTCCACAAACACGCCACAGAAATCTGGGACCTACTCGATGCCACCTCTCCCGACATCACTTTCTTCACGGAAACCTAGACCAACCCCTGCTTCAGACCGGACATCCCAGACGGCTACAAAATCACCCACAAAGACCACCCGACTGCCCAGGAGGAGGCATCGTAATCGCCCTCAAAAACCACCTCTGACTAACCACGCTCTCTAACGACCAAACCAATCCAGAACAGCTCCAACACCACCCTCCACTGCACCGTCATCTACAGGGCTCCCCGGCCGCAGACTGCCCTTCACCAACAACATTGTAGACCTCATCGCACCCCAAGCTCTCGCATCCACTGACTACATCCTACTCAAAGACCTCAACTTCCACTTAGACAACCTCAGTGACAGGAACGCTGCCTCCCTACTGGAGAACCTCACCAACATTGGACTCAAGCATCTAGTAACCGCACTGACCCACACAGCTGGACGTACGCTCAATCCCATTTTCTCCCCCAGCGGGAACATCAGCTACAACCACACCACCAAACTCTCCTAGACCATCCACCACTGTGTGCATCTCGCATTCACCACGCCCACCACTCACCACCGCCCTCATTGCCCCCGTCACAGCTGAGGCAAGGCCACTGAAGAACTTCTCATCGACTCACTCAGCACAACCACTCCACCAACGCCAACTGACGCCACCACCGCAGCACGCAACCTCCACAGATGGATCTCCAACTGTGCTGACACTCTGGCACCCCTCATGAAGAAACCAGGAAAGCAACACTCCAAGAAAGCCAGCTGGTTCACTCCTGCCCTCCACGAGTCCACACGTACCTGCTGACGACTCGAAAAGAGATGGAGGAACAGCAAAACTCCGGAAACCCACGCAACCCGGTGCCGACCCCCAAAACAGAGATTAAAAGCCTTGGAATCTGGCTTGACCACAACCTCACCTTCAAAGCACAGGCGAGGAAGACGGCCGCTTCATGCTATAGCCTACTGAGAATTATTTGTAAAATCCTCCCTCGCCTACCCCCGCTAGCAAAAAGACTAGTGACCCAGGCCCTGATTCTGTCCAGATTGGATTATGGAAATGCTCTTTATTTAGGTGCCCCAAAGGAGGTGATTTTAAAATTACAGATCATACAGAACTGTGCGGCGAGGATGCTCAATGACACCCCCAACCGGTGCTCAGCAAGTACCTGCACTACGCTCTCTCCACTGGCTTCCAGTACAGGAGAGAATTAACTTCAAGGCTCTCTGCATAGCCCACAAGGCGCTGAATGGAAGCGGTCCCGTAATTACAAATGCTATGATTCGCCCCTACAGGGCAAACAGGAAACTTCGATCAAATGTACTCCATCTTGCTGTGGTCCCCAGAGTCAAGAAGGCCAGAAGTGGCGGAAGGCTTTTCTCACTCAATGCCACCAGACTCTGGAATGCCCTCCCACTACATCTACGGAGCGAACCAAACCATCTGAAGTTTCAAAAACAATTAAAGACCTGGCTTTTCCCATAAGAGATCAGCCCCCTAAGTCATGTCCGCAACGCTGGGATGCTTCCGGGTAGCCATGCGCTATACAAGTGTCAATACAATACAATACAATACAACCTTCAAATCCACCGTCAGCGCACACCAACTCCTCCTCAAACCACAAAGAAAACGGCCTTCCAAGACAGAATCAACAGCAACGCACACAACAGCAAAGAACTCTTTGTCATTGTCAAGGAGTTCCCCAGGCCCAACAGCGAGACCACACATGTCCCACCCTTCCAAGACCTCTGCAACAAACTCGGTACCTTCTTCCACCACAAGTTCAAGCAGATATATGACAGATTCAATGCCCCAGACCCTGACACAACAACCGCCACCACCAACCACACACAACGACGCTGCACTCCAACAGACAATGCTCAGCTGTACGCCGCTCACAACAGACGACACATTCAAGACCATGAAGAGCATCCACTCTGGAGCCGTGTTGGATCCTTGCCCGTACCACATCTTCCACAGAGCAGCAGCTGCCATCGCCCCCCAGCTTTGCCGCACCATCAACTGCTTCATCGAAACTGCCACTTTCCCCGACGACTGGAAACATGCCGAGATCAACCCCCTGCTGAAGAAGCCATCCTCAGACCCGACAGACCTAAAAGATTTCAGACCCATCTCCCTCCTCCCTACCCAGCCAAGGTCATCAAAAAGGCATCAACGCCCAACTCTCCGAGTTCATCGAAGTGAACCACATCCTGGGCACCTCCCAATCCGGCTTCCATAGCAATCACAGGGCGCCACCGACAACATCCATTCCCTCCTCGACCAGAGGCGAGACTGCAGCCCTTATCCCACTGGACCTCACGGCCGCCTTCGACACCATTTCCCACTGCACCCTAATCACAAGACTCCACGACGCCGGCATCAGTGACAAGGCAATGGATTGGATCCTCTCCTTCCTCAACGGCCGGACTCAGCGAGTTAGACTACCCCCGTTCCTCTCAGAACCCACAGAGATCAGCTGTGGAGTGCCCCAGGGCTCCTCCCTGAGCCCCATCCTCTTCAACGTCTACTTGGCCCCCTCTCAGGCATCGTCTCCTACGCCGAGGACACCCAGATGATCCTCTCCCTCACCAACGAACTCACAAGCGCCAGAACCAACTTCCACAGCGAAATAAATACTGTTGCCACCTGGATGAAAGGTAGCTGCCTCAAGCTCAACTCGGACAAGACTGAAGTATTCATCCTGGGCCCCACCCCTTCAGCCTGGGATGACTCCTGGTGGCCAGACGCACTTGGACCCCCTCCCACCCCTATGGACCATGCACACAGCCTTGTAATCATACTGGACTCATTACTCAGAATGAGCCGCCAAATCAACGCAGTTTCCTCAGTCTGCTTCTACACATTCCACCTGCTTCGAAAGACCTTCATATGGATCCCCACAGAATCCAGAAAGACTGTCACCCACGCACTCATCACCAGCAGACTCGACTACGGCAACGCACTCTATGCCGGCGTCACCCAGAAACAGCTAAAAAAACTACAGAACGTTCAAAACGCTGTTGCCAGACTGGTCCTCAACAACCCCGCCGCAGCCATACCACGCAACACCTCCGACAACACCACTGGCTCCCAGTCAACAAGAGAATCACCTTCAAGCTCCTCACAAATACTTACAAACCTCTCCACAACATAGGAGCAGCATACCTGAACCACCGCCTTGCATTCCACGTACCCGCCAGAGAACTCCACCCAACGCGCTGTAGGCTCCGTCACCAGGATCCACAAGGCCAGAATCAGAGGAAGTACATTCTCTTACCTCGCTGCCAAGAACTGGAACTCCCTGCCCCTCCACCTCAGGCAGTCTGCGTCACTGATCCAATTCAAGAAGGACCTCAAGACCTGGCTCTTCAAATGATCCTCCACACCCAGTGGGACCAGCAGCTACCCCTCCCCCCAAGCACCTTGAGACCCTCACGAGTGAGTAGTCACTCCTTATAAAACCCTGATTGATTGATTGATTGATTGACACGTGTTTCACCTTGTAAATGGCTTCCAAGCCTGAGGCTTTCTCAAGGCTTAACGTATCTTGTTTCGGAATCTGAGATGAGTGATCTCAGGTGTATTGCGCAGTTCTGATCTTGTGTCTGCAGTCCTCTTGTAAGTATGTTGTCTCACGTCTAATGACATTCTTACAAGAGGATCACAGAGACAAAAAACAACATACTTAAGAGAGAATCACAGAGACAAGATCAGGAATGGGCAATGGGCCTGAAATGCTCACCTCAGATTCCAAATAATTCAAAGAACTGACAATACCAGAATGACAAGATACCATTATAGGATATTTGATGTACCTCATAGAATGAAGGAGTAACAGGGATCAAGTCATTGTATCCTGAAAGGGAGAGCAGGCAGACTGGGAAAGAGCAATCAGTTGAAGCAGGAGAGTGCAGGCTGAGGCAGAGCATAAAGACTGATGGTGAAAGCAAACAGAATTGGAGGGAGTGTGTGGGGACTCAGAAATAGTGGAGATACTGGGCAAGAGTGCAGATGGATTGGGATGGAGACTGGAGGGACAGGGAGATTGGAGATGCAGGACATGAGGAGCAGAGATATCAGAGGGAAATGCAAGAGAGTGGGGAGAGTGGGAAGAAGAGCACTCTGTCTGGGGAAGAGAGATTAGGAGAGCAGAGAAAGTGCCAGAGAGCACACAGAGTGGGGCTGAGAGCAGACATATGGAAACAATGAAGAGACTGGGAGAGAGCAGAGAGGGCATGGAAGAGCGGAGGGATATGGAGAGCAGAGAGACCTGGAGAGTGAGCTAACAGTCTGTGGAAGAGTGGAGTGTCTGCAGGGCAGTTGAGAGACTAGGGAAGAGTGGTAAGACTGATGGTGAGAGTAAAGAGTCTAGGGGGAGAGAGCACAAAGACTGGAAGAAAGTTAATGCTATTAGAAAGAAAAGGCAGTCTTTGAGGAGTGGAAATAAACTGGGAAGAAAAGAGAGACTGGCAGGAACAGTAGAGGTATTTTGGGAAGAGTGGTCAGATGGGAAGGAGGAAAGAGCAGAAAAACTAGGGACGTGGGCAAGTGAAGGCAGGAGAAGGCAGGATGGATAAAGGGCACACCAGACATCCTGGAGTTGATAGCAGACGGAATGGGAGAGAGAGTGGAGAAATGCTGACAGTGGTAAAACTAATAGGGAGTACAGACAATCTGGGGAAATGGTGAGACAGGGTAGTGCAGAAAGAACTGGATGGAGAGAAGACAGATGGGGAAGAGCAGAGACATTGTGGGAGAGCAGAGAGACTGGCTTGGAGAGCGGAGAGGTGTCATAATTTAGTTCTATGTTAATTTAAACTGTACCTTTAATTATTAGAATGTTAGTACCCTCAGGAATTCTATTGGAATGGTGTTCTTTTATGAGGTTCTGGTCCCTGGCAGTTGATGGCTGACTGGTGAAGGGAGCACTGCGTAGAGAGCTCCCTTAAGCAAATAAAGTCCTAAACCTGATTTACCAGAATCGCAATTCATCTTTGCATTTTGGTGCCGAATTTACCAGTTCGCCCAACAAAGAGAACACTCTCAATGCTGGTGCAAAGAACCCAAGTGAGAAACAGTCATATAAAGTAGGACGCAGCGAGTGCGGCAAGCGGCGACCGTTAATTATATCTCAAAATTAGCATTATACAACTGCTATAAATGCGTGGCTTACTAACTGCTTACCCATCTGTACGAGTGCATGCGGTTCCTTGTATAATGCGGGGAAGAAGCAAAACAATCATTGTGGCATGACAGTATGAGTACTCTCTCATGGGTGTAACATTCAAAGCCAGGCACACAGCCACGTTGCTGTGGTTGCCAGGAAGAACAACACGTAGGTAAGGGACGAGTACGCCCATTCACAAAGCATGCGTAGAACTACATCACTTCGAGCAGACAAGCGAGGGAACGGTGATGCACCACTTAATGTGCATTGACCAGGCACTCTGACATCAAGAAGCAGTGAATTTCCTTGGCAACGAGCGCGCATCGGGCTGTTGTGCTAGCAGTGATCACTCCACACAGAGGAGCGCGCGTCATCATATCAGCAGCGAAGAATTTACACATAGGAGCACGCGTGTCATGCAGGTTATGCCAGGGTGGTAAGGCCTGATTAATGGTCCGGAAAATGGTGTAACAGCTAAAAATGACCACAAGGATAAGGTGAACTGATCATATGCTTGCCAGGGGAATTATGAGTGCAGCGGAATTTGCAAATTGTATCTCGTCAACCAGTGGCAGCATCCAAAAGTTCACAGACAGCTTAGGAGGAGAAAAGGAGGACAATCTTGAATCTTAAAGAATTAGACATTTGTAAAAAAAATATATATTTTAAATTTCCTTTTATTTCTCCTGTCCATGCTTGATTTTTATAATTTATGAGAAATTAATATTGCATAGATTGAAAAAATACGAGTTGCAGTCGTGCTAAAGAAAGCATACTCATTATAAGTTCCCCAAAAAATTGGTGTATGGAATGTGTCAGCTATAACTAAGCCTGAGCGGAGTTCAGGTATTGGTGCTACGCAGAACTCTGTGAAGTGGCAAAAAAACTCTGCCACGCTTCGCGGTGTTCCACGAGTGGGTGGAGTTGCTTGTCCCACCCGTTCGTGTGACTTTTCCCACAGTATGGCAGTGCGAATTGCGGTTTCGGGAGGAAATATTACGTGAAGTGCACGACGCATGTCGCGCATGGGCGCGGCCATCTTGTTTTTCCTCTCTGTTATTGTTCTGGTGCCTGTTTTTGAATCCTCCCTAAATCTTTCGAATCCTTTGTTCCCAAAACTTTTTTCTGATCTTTTTTATTTATTATCTATCCCTCACTCTTCTTAAGTGTATATTTTTCATTTCTTTTTACTTTTACATTTTGTGTGTTTTTTTGTGAGTTTTGTTCTTTTATACTATTTTTCTCCATACTTCCTTCCTTCCTAATTATTTTACTTCCTTCCTTCTTCTCCCTGTTATTTTTTATACTTCCGCCCCCCAGCATCATGGCAGAGGAAGAGAGCCGGGTTAAGGTGGCAAAGAAGAGCCGCCTTCCGGAAGTGTTTCAGGCCCGGGCCTCGTTTTCTGAGGTGGAGGTGGCAACGCTGGGTTTTTTGTGCAGCGCTTGCTCCCCTCCACCCTGGCAGCGGGCCTGGGTCTGGGTACAGGCTCCGGGAGTGCCATCAGTGGTGGGCGAGGGTGCGCCGGGCAGTGCATCACTGTTCTGGGGTCCGGTGCACCCACAATCAGCTGACTCACCGGTGGTCCGAAATCCTGGAACGAGAGCAGGACCTGCTGGACCCGCTAGGGGTTGAGGTAGCGGGTTTTGGTGAGTAGCTAATTATTAATATTATTATTACTTGTGTGTTCTATGTTATTGCTAATATTTTTTTCCCAAATAGCAAGCATGCCGCTCACATGCAGGTAAGTAACGTTTACAAATCTTATATTATGTGATCGTTATTCTAGACAGGTGCTCGGCGCTGCCTAATCATACTTGTTTGCAACTTTGTGCTTGCTTGGGCTGATTATGTAAGAACGTAAGTTAGGAAACGCAGACAAGAGAGACTCCTTTCCTTTGTCCTGTCACTAAGATAGTGGTAGTTAGTTAGTTACTTAGTATTAGTAATTTAGCGGCCCGCGTCCTCTCACTTCAGTCCTTAGAACCTTTTTTGTAGTTCATATAGTGACTATCAACCAACCAATTTGGTGTATGTAATATGCATGCATCCATCTATGCATTTAAAGACTAAATGCAGACTTAATGAATTGGCCCGTCAAAGGGGGTTGAGATGATTGCGAATGAGATCGGAACTTAGAAGCAATTATCATTTTTTTGCAATTCATTCCAAAGTCTTTGGAATAGGCGGGCTAGGTAGGTTTAGGATTTATGAATCAGATTGGAACATTGGAATAATAAAGATAGGATGGTCCGCGACCGCAATACTAGTCTACTACTAGTCGATCTGATTTAGGAAAGGTCAATGTTATTGCAATTCCCGTTTCCTGTCAAAAAATCTTTTTGGAGCGATTATTTAATATTTATTTAACACCAATCTTTTTTGTCTCTTTAATTATGTCTTACATGATCATCAGCATCCAGGGGCAAGACGAGGTTGTCTGAGGTGGGTGCGGGAGCTGGAGGTGCCTCCCAAGAACTCTCCTCATCCGATGGTTCTGCTGGCCCCAGTAAGTCCTCCTATTGTTAATATTGATATATAGTTCCCTAATGTTTACTGCTCCTTGATTGGAACTATTATTTCCGTTTTCTAATTTTTATTTTTTCCCAAATCATTTTAGTTCTATCTGTTTCTAAATTCTTGTTATCCCTGCATTATCCTATTTACTAACTTAGTTATTTTATATTTCTAGTGTCTGTATTTTACCTCAAGCTGCATCTGTCTGTACTAGTCTGTCTGTAGCTTGCTTTCTTCTGGTTTTTCAGTCAGCTTTCCCTCTCCCCTTATATATTTTGTGGACTGCCTAGTAGTGATACTGGAAGATTCAGAGGACCCATTGGTCCTTATTACTACTAGTACTAGTAGTACTACCCTGCCGTGCAGATTGCATGCCCAAGTAAGGCATTCTACACATGTTTGTTTAGATGAGAAGCCTTTCTTTTACTTTCTCATGCTCAATCAGTAAGTCGAGAGAGTGGCCATGGTCACGTTGGACACCCCAAAGTTGTGTCTTCTTCTCATTTGAACATAGTATTATTGGCAGCAGTTGATGGTGAACTGATTACTGTGCCCCATGGCTGGAAGGAAGTATGAGGAGGAGGAGGACGGCACCATTACATTTTCCAACCCAAGAAGACCTTGTGTCCGATTGTCCGCCCAGATGGTCACTCTTATTTCTTTTCAAAAACTCAGATTCACCAATAGCTCTAGCCACTCAGTCCAGTCCATTACAGGTTGTCTTCTTGAGAGGCTTTTCAAAAATTGCCACCAACAAAATGCCAACCTGGGTATTTTATTATTTTTGATAGGACATACTGTCTGTACTCGAATTGTAATGATAAGTGTGGTGTATGTATTTTCAATCTTGCTAAGGAAAAAAATAAATAGGGGGTGGCGTATATGGCATCTAAAAAATGTGTAATGTTTTTTCTAGCTGTACCGACCACCAGTGCCAGCGGGGACGGCGACGCCAGCCAGCAGGGATCAGATGCGACAGCTGCAGGGTGTGAGCCAGCAGCAGTGGCGGACGGTGGTAAGTCATATTGCTTGCTTATTGACAGTTTATACACCCGCTGCAAGGGTGTACACTGTACACTGTACTGTTGAGACTAAGTTGGGAACAGTTGAAGACACCTTTTACTTAGCATTACCATATACAGCGGGAGTTGAGTAACTAATGACCTCTTCTATCTTCAACTCAGCAGAGAAAGTTTTATAAAACAGAGTCAGACCTTGATGGGTTGAGGAAAAAGGGAAAGAAGGATGGGTGAAATATAATATGACTGGCAGAAAAGGATGCGTGCGTGAAGGGATGCATATAGGTGGCTGATAGGATGCATGGGTGGTTGAAGGATGGGTGAAAGGTGAAAGAAAGGATGCCTGCCTGGGTGGGTGAAAGGAATCCTCCGAGGGGATTGATGGGTCAGAGCAAGGACGCATTGGTGGTTAAATGACAAATGTATATTGGTGAAAGGTTTGTTGAGAATGATAGCCATGTATGGATGGATTGATGGTTTTCAATCATAGGTGAAGACTGGATGAAGAGAATGTAAAACTTAAACCGTGTCTGAGTAGCAAAGCCAAGGGTGAAGTATAAAAATAATGGTAGAAGAACAATTCAATGATAAATGGAAAAATCCCAGGGAAGAAGAATAAACAAGGAATATTTTTTTATTAAGGTTTTTGATTCAAAGGTTTGAGGTTGTATTTCAGACTACTCCCTTGACTCACAGTAGGTTGCAAGCACAACATATATATTATGTACCCACCCATCATCAATCGCTACTTCCGAGGCCTACTCCTACCCATGGCATTTTGACAGTGTCAGCCATGGTTGGCCTATTGGCTGCATTGTTACAATAGTAGTGCCTCACATGATGTTGTGCCGTATATCATCATTCATATTAGTAACTATTCATGTATTCATCTGTCTTATTGTAGTCAGGGTGAAAGTGAAATTGAGCATTTGCCATTTAACAGAGCATGGCCATAATAGAAAATGAGATAATTGTGTAGTACAGCTGCCCCACCTGCAGACAGTACTAAAGTAACGCGAGTCTGCAACACAAGTATGTCTGTCTAGGGCACATGCTGAGCTGGCATGCCTACAAGATTAATTTAGCTAAACAAGAGAGAGAAGAGGAATACTTGTCTACTCCATAGTGCCTAATGCCTGAAACTCTAATCACATCCACATTTTAGGGGCCGAGGAATCGAGGATACCACTAATGTCACGTTATGTACTGCTAGTCCTACTGTGCCACTATATAATTTTATGGGTTACTGTTTTGCTAAGAGTACTGGTTACAATTTGTCTTTTTTCTTTCTTGATAAAGCTACTCCTTCGATAAAGCTACTCCTTCCCAACCCACCAGGCAGGAGATAGCATCCAAGACCCGGCAAAGGAAGCTGGAGACCATCAGGGCAGAATATTGGCGGCTGGCGGCCTTGGAGGAGGAGGAGGAGGCAGCAGCTGCAGCCTCCAATGCCCCAGGCCCCAGCCAGGCCCCAGTGCCTCCTGTGGTACGGGCGCCGTGGTCAGGCAGCCGCCCGCCGCCATTCAACCACTGCTGCGCCCCCTGTACACTTAGAGCCTTTCAGCGCTGTATGTACCTGAGGATGGAGCGACTGGAAGCCAGAATGGAGGAGCGTATCGACCAGCTGGAGAGGAAGAACCAAGTCCTAGCCCACCACTATGCCTCTCTTGCCCCTTTTTTAATCTTTTGTTTGGTGGGTGGGACTTGTTGGGGAGAGGGTGGGAATGTGGGAGTTGGGGAAAACTTGGGTTTGTATATTATTTTTTTTATTGATATTTGATTAATGGACAATTATAATTTTGACTTGCTTTACTTTGGACATTGGTTGGGGTTAGGGAGAGGGGTGGCTCAGGTGTTGTGGGTTTTCTTCTAGTTTATTTTTGTTAGGATAATAAATGTATAGTTTTACATATGATGTAAATCTTTTTTGGGTGGTTATTCTTTTACTTCGCACTGTGGACTTTGCCGCAGGGCTGCAGCCAGTTTTTGAAATCTGCCAATAATGTAACACACCAACACATAGATGCGGTACCCTCACTTGTCCTACTACTCTCTCCTCCTAGTCTATGCAGTCTGCAACTATATTAACCCCTATGGACTCGGAATGGGTGTGGCTGTGGGTGTGTGAAATAATTTCCATAGAATATAGATTATTGAATCTTGAATGAATGCCCCACAGTTTTTCTATTACCTGTGATTAGGCAAAGCAATGGCTGCATGCTGATGGTTTCCCAAGGTGCCATGGTGGTGGTAGTAATAGACAGTAGCAGCATGCTAGCATACTAGTTGAATACTAGTGAGTGCATGAGATTCTGCAGCGAGGTTCCACTCCTAGTCGAGCACAAACTGTAGGATGAGGAATATTCATCACAGGGAACTAATTAAATTGACATATTAAAAGCTGAGTTAATGCCATTTTATATGCAAGCTTTGCAAAAAAATGAAACAGTCACCTGAGGGAGACTACGACTAGTAGTACACAAGAAGAAGACTGCCAAACAGTTAAACATGATAAGCAATGCTAAAGTAAAATAAATAATAAAAATGGTGGGCTAGTACAAGTTACAAACTGAAGTCAACTTGAGCTATGAAGTAGACAAGTGCAACCTTTAGTGCTGAAGGGATGATGATGCTGGCAATTGTGATGGATTATGTTCCTCTGAAAGAAATTTGAATATTGAATACTGTGCATGGGTGGGCAGTCTAATATATATAATATTGCCAGTGTGGGCTATACTTAGAGCAGAAGAAGATCCTCGCCCTGCCTTGAGTTGGTGTTGCTTTCACCACATCCGCCCCACCAAGTGTGTGATCAATTAATGGTATAAATTTTATTTAGTCACACCTCAATAAATCACACAGTCCGGGGAAAGAGGGTTAGGGGTTCAATGAATGAATGGGAAGGGAGATTTGAGGGAAAGGTTTGACAAAGACAAACACTACACAAGGACAACACATCATTCATCTTGGCAGCCAACCATTATAAATTTGTTATGGGAGGAAAAGGAGATGCATGCATGATGATGAGTACTAGACTAGTACAGGTAAATCAAATTGTCCATCTGCCCCCAGAGAGATGCAAGTCACATTATGGTCTGTTGTACCGAGCTTTGAAAGATAGCAAATAAACTCAAAATATATACAGGAGTCAAGTAAACAAACATAAACAACACACACAGTTGTAACGATTGAAGAGAAAAAATGATACTGTATTACTAAATTTGGAGTTGCATCTCTGCATTCCTCTTGGACTGTCCGTCAATCTTGGGTGCCTGACGGATGTGGTTTGGTAAGGTAAGTGTGAGTTGTTTTTCCAGTATGGCGCAGGGTAAAGGGCCTGTAGTTGGAAAAACAACAATGATATTGAAGAATCAAGGAAAAAAGTTAAACTGCATAAGGAGTGCAACAAGAAGACTTTCAGAGGCAGCATGGCTAAATGTCTGCTCCGGCAGTTACCTCCAACAACAGGCCCCCTACCCAACCTCCAATTAGCTTTGATTTTGAGCCAGACAGCCCTGAGCACACACACACACACACAGCAACATACCATTTTCCCAATTAAGTAAAAAATCAATGCACCACTGTCAGTCATACCACACTCACCATCACCACTACACAGACATGGTGTTGTTTTTTACCTTTAGGCCACTTCAAAATCATCATCATACAAATCAGTTGGTTTCAGTGAATTTGAAAACATCCATCTTCTTCTGGTGGCAGTTCTTGAAGTAGTCACGCTCACGCACCATGCCCTGAGTCATTCCATCATCTCAGATCCTCCTGAGTCTGACTCCGAGTATGGTGTTCAACTCCAGTCCAACAGTGTCCAGACTCAAAATGCCATGGATCGGCCTGTAGTAGTACAATTTTGTTATTGAACAAGAAGGGAAAGATTGACTTAAGTCACTTTTTGTGTTTAGACTAGATTTGTGTTTGCAAGCTTTGCATTATCTAAGTGACTGGTCGGGTCTGAGTCTTTGAGGAGTATAAAGCATAATACAATAAAACAGAGCAGTTTGGACAGTGTGGAGTGGACCCGGTGAAGGAATCTCACTATCCAATCTCTCAAAGGGGAAGGAAAAAAATAACCTTCAGGGGAAAATTATTAATCACCCGTCAGTAGGCCACCAACATTATGAATCTCAATCATTATCACTAACACATTAAGCATAACAAGCAAACACCCAGTCTCACACTGCCTGACACCACATGAATCATCTCTTCTCAAGTCTCAACACAAATGATGATGACATATCATTCACAACAAGTTCACATCACAACAAACAACAATCACTCAGCATGCAAAGCATGCCGTCATTTACATATTCTTCTGATGTGCTCACCGTGATCGATTGGTGGCACATTGCAGAATACAGATCCTCCATTTGTTCATTGTAAATTGAATTATAATAATGTCACAAGTGGGGCAGTCCCTCTAGGCTAAGAACGGATAGATAGTCAGTGCCCAGGGTTGGCGGCAGACACACATTTGTTTGTATTCTCCATTCAATGTCTGGCTTGAGGAAAATAGCTTTAGGGCGAGTCGGGACTTCTTCCCTGCACACAGTTGCAACTCCATTCTGGCAGTAAAATGTATCTAAGAGTAAGACGGTGGGGATGGATTTGTCAACCACACACAAACAAATAATAAAGTAAATAATGTTTCTTAGCTATATCTTTTTTTTGGAGGGGGGATTGGCATCAAAGAAAGAAAGAAACTAGAAAGTCTAGTAGTCAGGGAAGTAGAGCTCATCCTCAAACTCTGGTGGTTCACCCAGAAGTAGGTCATCTAACACACTACTTCCATGACCTGAGTCTCCGTCATCTTCCTGCTGTGGTACTTTAGGTATGGTGTAATCCGGTGGAATAAAGTGCTGATTCATTTTGATCATGGTTAATGTCTCCATGTTTTGGGGTGAGAAACTGGTCCTTCTCACTGTTAGAATGGCACAAGCAGCACTAAAAACACACTCAGCAGAGACACTGGCTATGGGGCAAGCCAGATAGTTTATCGCCAGCCTGCTGAGCACTAACCATTGGTGCCTTTTCCCATACCAATACCGCAATGGGTTTTGATCAAAGTAGACCTCTGTTGGCTCATCCAGATAGTCCTGGACCATCCGCTCAATGGTCATGGGTGCTCCGCTTTGCGCTGACTCTTTTACCTTTGCCTCAGCACTGGACTTAAGCCCTGCCAGTAGAAACCATTTCTTTGCCGATAATGGGGCTGGTGCTCCTGTTCTTGTTGTTGATGTTGTTCTTGCTGTTGGTGGTTTTGGCTGCTGTGAGCCAACCGTACTGCCCTCAGGCTCTGAACTTTAAGGCTGCCCTGCAGTACTTGTGCCCTGGAGGAGTGAGCGTCTTATTCTCGGCCATTCTTTTTCTAGCTGGCTGGGTTGCACAGCTATCCAAGTTTTGTAGTTGGCAACATCCCCGTCTGAAAAAGGAATGAAAGTGGCCAGTAATGGTTTGTACCGTGGATCAAGAATTGTGGCACAAATGTAATGGTTGGATGAAACAATGTCTCTTTGCACCCTTTGTATCTGCAGCTAAGCGAAGGATTAAGCTCTCCACCAACTCATATGCTTTTTTTTTTTCCTCCTCACCTGTGTACATTGCAGACACCTCCTTTAGCTGTTCCTGTAGCATGTGCAACATGTGGGATAGCTTGGCCCATGGTACTGTCCTCCTTGCTGACTTCACATCTGAACACCTCAAAAGGAAGTAGCATCTCTGTCAGGCATTTAACAAGGCCCCATTGGTCCATCTCAATGACCATGCCTTTCACAGTTGCATCCCCTCTTTGCATGATATATTCATTGATTGGTCTGTACTGCTCAAACAAACTTTCAAGCATGTGGTAAGTCGCGTTCTAACGTGTTGCGGGGGTGCTGCTCCCAGCTTCCTCAGACTGAGGAAGCTAACTGGCATTCTATTATCACGTTGAATGATCCTCACCTGCTACTGTGCTTTAAAAGAATGGCTGAAATGTGTGCAGATTCTTCTGCAGGTGGACAGTAAGTTGCTGACTCGGTCTTCTTTTTTGAGAAAGTCTTGAACAATGATGTTAATGAAGTGCGCCAAACACAGGACACTGTAATAGCCACCATCGGCCATGGCCGTAACTATATTACTACTGTTGTCTTCCAAAATTTTTGCAGCAGTTTGGGATTTCTCCATGGCGAACATGGCTACTGTTGCATGCTTCCGAGCGCCATTAAAAATCTCAGCAGTGTCAACACCTGCAGATATCTTTTCTCTAACCCCCACAAAAGAGATCTAGTGTGCAGTGATGCACATGTAATCGGTGGCTTGGCAGCTGGTCCACATGTCTGTCGTCAGGTCGATAGTGTGAACAGCACTCTGCTGCAAAGCTTGTCCAACCAATTCCAGCACATCGTGATGTAGCGCTGGAACAGCAACTCTGGGGAAATAGAACCGGCTGGGAACCTTCCATTTCGGGCAGATGGCTGCTACAAATTCAAGAAAACCCACCCCTTCCACAAAAGAAAAAGGGAGGAGGTTGAGCGCTAACGTTTTAGCCAGCTTCTCATTGTACAAACGTGCCGTTGGGTGGTGGCGTTCGTACTGCCCCTCTGGCCTAAACATGCCAAGAATGGTAGCCTGTATTTTTTATCTTTTCTGGTCCCACTGATGCAGATGACTTCTTGAGAGCAGACATTGGTAGGCTCAATGCGCGTTTCGGTGCAGCAGTCACTGTACTGTCTTGCCTTTGTGTCTCGACCTGACTCTTGTGCCATTGCAATTTTGCTGATGATAATGTGGGCGATACCACTGCACTGCTGGTGACAGGGCTACTTTGTGTACCGGAGAAAATGTCTTCCTCTTCTTCACCTTCCACCGTGATCAGATCTGATTCCCTGATCAGCCTTTCACCCCCTCCATCAACAACACTTGCAGTTTTTTGGCCGCTAAGCTGTGCCTCCCACTGGATTAAGTGGTGTTTTCTCAGATGCGTTGTTTGGCCTCCAGTACCATAGTTTGTGCCAAGCTTACCCCTACTAACACTTGCTCCACAAAGGGAGCATATAGCAATGCTCACCTCCCTCTTGCTAACCGAAAAGAAGACCCAAACTGAGGAGGTCAACTTTCTGACTCTGCTGGTGCCACTTGCAATGTCGGATGAATTGGTAGTTGTGTGTGATGTTTGACTCCCTGTAGTACCTATTTCTACTGAAGTGACTTTGTAAATATGGCAGCTGGAGGTGATGTTGGTGGTATCTGTGTTGGTGGTATCTGTGGTGCCACATCCCTCACAGCAATTTGGGATGGGGTAATGTTGGTCTCTACTGGGGCAGGTCTAACTTCCGCGATGACTGGCTCGTCATCATCCTCCTCTTCTACATCTACCTCCATAACTCTAAGGCTTTCAGGAACCTTCCTTTTACCTAGCCTTGTCTAGTGGAGTGTCTCACTCTCAGACTGAGGAAGGATCCAAGTGGTGTCTAGATCATCAGAAGGAGGGCTTGGAGAAGAAGTTGATGGACTAACCCTCCTTTTTCTTGCTTGGGATCTGGAAGACAATCGATCTTCTGAAAGATTGGCTTGCTCTTCTTCCTGAGCAGGACGATCAATCTCCTGAACTGCCCCTACTTCTGGAGGAACTACGATTGGTGGTTGCGGCTATTGTTGCCCACTTATCTGAGTTTCCTGCATTGATTGGGTACTACTTTGCGAGAACGATAAGTCAATTTCAATGTCACTGTTTCTCGGCATTGCCGTGATTATACTGGCTGCCTCTGAGACAGACATGGGCTTTGGCCTAGGTTGGTGGGGTGGGTCCGCTGATGTGGGGGTGCTGCTCCCAGCTTCCTCCCTGGACACCGCTGCTGCAGGCACAATTTTTGGTTTCCCAAAAAAGGTCTTGGGTGACATATTGGTTGTGGTAAGTGCCTTCTTCTTCTCACTGGCAACTTTCTTGGTACTGGTACATTTCTTCTTTGGGGCCAGCTTGAAGCTGTCAGTTAGCAGCGGCACTTAGCTTCACAAGTTGAAGAGATGTCTGTGGTCCCACGTCACGTCGTGCGCAGGCCTTCTGTCTGGCAGTACTATGGGTTATGTTGTCTCCTCCTCTTGTGCACCTAAAAGCAAAGAAGCAACGTCATATAGCAGACATGGGGTTAATGGTTCATTGATGCCAAATCATGTTACTTATGAAACTGATTAAAAAAAATTGAAAACATAATTTGAAAAAAATAAAAATAAACAAACTTTGAAAAAATTGAAAAAATTGAAATTTAAAAAAGGAAAAAATTAAACAAATTTGAAAAATAAAAAATTATAATACAAAAGAAATTAAAATAAACAATTTTTTTTAAAAATAAATAAATAATTATAAATAACTAAAAAATAAAAATTACCCTCAAGCGTCTAATTATTAATTTATTAAGCTGCTATTATCTCTTTGATCAACCATCCATGCAAGCATATGGCAAAGAGACACACTGGCTGAACGCACAAAATGGCTGCCAGTCAGAGCCACATGGTCAACAACAACAACAAGCAAGAAGAAGGCATTTGAGAACAAAGAGAAGACATGCCGGCCTGTGGCAAAAGCACACTGGCTGCCTTCACAAAATGGCCGCCAGCCACATGGCCAGGCCACAACAAGAAGCAATAAGGCAAGGGGAACAAAGAGAAGACATGCAGTCCTATGGCAAAAGCACACTGACTGCCTTCACAAAATCCCCGCCAGCCACATGGTCACAACAACAACAAGCAGGAGGCCTGGAAAACAATGAACACAAGCAGGACTAAGGACACAGACTTTACAAAATGGCCCCCGCCACATGGGTAACCAAGGCAAATGCATTTCTGGCCTACTATTGCAATGCAAACACACTCATACAATGGCCAGACAAAGGAGGTATGCTAAACAACACATCTTTAATGCAACACCGCCAAAAACGAAAATCCACAGGGCTAAAAAGGTTTGCAAGTTACAAAAACACACATCCCAATAAGGCCTTTAATTTAACACACATGAAAAAAATAGTGAAATAGCACAAAAAAGTGCATTTTGTATTTTAATCCAATGACATCCATGGCCTAAATGATGTTTAAATTCAGCAGACACCACAGAAACAGTTGTTTCATGCACCCATGAGTAGCTCTCAGCCTATTGGCTGGCAAACCCATTGGCAGACTAGGCCACTTAGTGAATCAATTTAAATCAATATTGCAAATTTATTAAAAAAACATGGAGAAAATGTAGTGAACTGTGCAACATTTTTGCCGAATAAAAGAAGAAAAAAATGCATGCAAAACAACCATCAAGAAAACATGGCCACAACAAAGAAGGCATGCAGGCCTACGGCAAAAGCATACTGGCTGCCTTCACAAAATGGCCGCCAGCCACATGGCCAGGCCACAACAAGAAGCAATAAGCCAAGGGGAACAAAGTGAAGACATGCAGGCCTATGGCAAAGCACAGTGGCTCCCTTCACAAAATGGCCGCCAGCCACATGGTCACAACAACAAGCAGGAGGCCTGGAAAACAATGAACACAAGCAGGCCTATTGACACTGACTTTACAAAATGGCCCCTGGCTACGTGGGGAACCAAGGCAAATGCTGGCCTATTATTGCAATGCAAACACACTCACACACTTGCCAGACAAAGGAGGCATGCTAAACAACACGATACAAAAGGGGATGATGGACGGAACGTTTGAGCCAATCAAACACTCACCCCCAGTCAACTGATCTGGGTTTAATCCATCATCATTCTTTAGCTCACTCCACCACCCTAGTTCAGACATGGCCATATGCAAATCAGTCTGACCCTGTGCCTCATGGGAACAGTCCAGCCCGAACTGCCAAGCCATGTCTTCCCTGGACCGGAAACAAGCATCCTAGGACCGGTTTCTGGCATTTCAGCCGTCATCAGCCAGGCTTGCTTGAATCCAGTGGCAAAGTGAGCAAGGGACCCACGTCTGGGCATACCCCCGCCAACTTAGGGCGACCAAAGCGATACAAAAGGGGATGATGGACGGAACGTTTGAGCCAATCAAACACTCACCCCCAGTCAACTGATCTGGGTTTAATCCATCATCATTCTTTAGCTCACTCCACCACCCCAGTTCAGACATGGCCATATGCAAATCAGTCTGACCCTGTGCCTCATGGGAACAGTCCAGCCCGAACTGCCAAGCCATGTCTTCCCTGGACCGGAAACAAGCATCCTAGGACCGGTTTCTGGCATTTCAGCCGTCATCAGCCAGGCTTGCTTGAATCCAGTGGCAAAGTGAGCAAGGGACCCACGTCTGGGCATACCCCCGCCAACTTAGGGCGACCAAAGCGATACAAAAGGGGATGATGGACGGAACGTTTGAGCCAATCAAACACTCACCCCCAGTCAACTGATCTGGGTTTAATCCATCATCATTCTTTAGCTCACTCCACCACCCCAGTTCAGACATGGCCATATGCAAATCAGTCTGACCCTGTGCCTCATGGGAACAGTCCAGCCCGAACTGCCAAGCCATGTCTTCCCTGGACCGGAAACAAGCATCCTAGGACCGGTTTCTGGCATTTCAGCCGTCATCAGCCAGGCTTGCTTGAATCCAGTGGCAAAGTGAGCAAGGGACCCACGTCTGGGCATACCCCCGCCAACTTAGGGCGACCAAAGCGATACAAAAGGGGATGATGGACGGAACGTTTGAGCCAATCAAACACTCACCCCCAGTCAACTGATCTGGGTTTAATCCATCATCATTCTTTAGCTCACTCCACCACCCCAGTTCAGACATGGCCATATGCAAATCAGTCTGACCCTGTGCCTCATGGGAACAGTCCAGCCCGAACTGCCAAGCCATGTCTTCCCTGGACCGGAAACAAGCATCCTAGGACCGGTTTCTGGCATTTCAGCCGTCATCAGCCAGGCTTGCTTGAATCCAGTGGCAAAGTGAGCAAGGGACCCACGTCTGGGCATACCCCCGCCAACTTAGGGCGACCAAAGCGATACAAAAGGGGATGATGGACGGAACGTTTGAGCCAATCAAACACTCACCCCCAGTCAACTGATCTGGGTTTAATCCATCATCATTCTTTAGCTCACTTCACCACCCCAGTTCAGACATGGCCATATGCAAATCAGTCTGACCCTGTCCATCAACTGTTGTTTTTGCATTTGTCACCCCGAGTGGGATGGGTATGCCCAGACGTGGGTCCCGTGCTCTCCATGCCACTGGAATCAAGCTATCCTGGCTGAAGAGGGGTGATCCCCCGAAACCGGTCCTAGGATGCTTGTTTCCAGTCCAGGGAGGACCTGGCTTGGCAGTTCGGGCTGGACTGTCCCCATGAGGCACAGGGTCAAGACTGATTTGCATATGGCTGGGTTCAAACTGGAATGGCATGGTGAGCAAAAAAACGATGGATTTAGGCCCAGATCTCTGTACTGGGGTGAATGTATGACATTGTTCTGCATTCTGTCCATCAACTGTTGTTTTTGCATTTGTCACCCCGAGTGGGACGGGTATGCCCAGACGTGGGTCCCGTGCTCTCCATGCCACTGGAATCAAGCTATCCTGGCTGAAGAGGGGTGAAACCCCGAAACCGGTCCTAGGATGCTTGTTTCCAGTCCAGGGAGGACCTGGCTTGGCAGTTCGGGCTGGACTGTTCCCATGAGGCACAGGGTCAAGACTGATTTGCATATGGCTGGGTTCAAACTGGAATGGCATGGTGAGCAAAAAAACGATGGATTTAGGCCCAGATCTCTGTACTGGGGTGAATGTATGACATTGTTCTGCATTCTGTCCATCACCTGCTGTTTTTGCATTTGTCACCCGAGTGGGACGGGTATGCCCAGACGTGGGTCCCGTGCTCTCCATGCCACTGGAATCAAGCTATCCTGGCTGAAGAGGGTGAAACCCAGAAACCGGTCCTAGGATGCTTGTTTCCAGTCCAGGGAGGACCTGGCTTGGCAGTTCGGGCTGGACTGTTCCCATGAGGCACAGGGTCAAGACTGATTTGCATATGGCTGGGTTCAAACTGGAATGGCATGGTGAGCAAAAAAACGATGGATTTAGGCCCAGATCTCTGTACTGGGGTGAATGTATGACATTGTTCTGCATTCTGTCCATCAACTGTTGTTTTTGCATTTGTCACCCCGAGTGGGACGGGTATGCCCAGACGTGGGTCCCGTGCTCTCCATGCCACTGGAATCAAGCTATCCTGGCTGAAGAGGGTGAAACCCCGAAACCGGTCCTAGGATGCTTGTTTCCAGTCCAGGGAGGACCTGGCTTGGCAGTTTGGGCTGGACTGTTCCCATGAGGCACAGGGTCAAGACTGATTTGCATATGGCTGGGTTCAAACTGGAATGGCATGGTGAGCAAAAAACGATGGATTTAGGCCCAGATCTCTGTACTGGGGTGAATGTATGACATTGTTCTGCATTCTGTCCATCAACTGTTGTTTTTGCACATGCTAATCAACACACCTTCAATGCACCAATGCCAAAAACAAAAATCTACAGGGCTAAAAAGGTTTGCAAGTTACAACCACACACATCCAACTTAGGCGTTAACACAATTAAAAAAATAGTGAAATACCACAAAAAAAACACATTTTGTATTTCAATCCAATGCCATCCATGGCATAAATGATGTTTAAATTCAATAGACACCGTAGAAACAGTTGTTTCATGCACCCATGAGTAGCTTTGGGCCTACTGGCTGAAATGTCTATTGGCAGACTACTGTTCTACATAGTGAATTAAATCAATATTGCAAATTGATTTCAAAACATGGAGAAAATGTAATGAACTGTGCAACATTTTTCCTTTATACAAGAAAAAATAATTTATTGGAAATAAATAACTAGGCCCCTGATAAAACTAACTGACACTTGCCACAATAAATTTTAAAAATCGATGAAAAGTACATATAAATCCAGGAGCATGGCCTCAATCAAACAAACAGCACCAGTTTTCCAACTTCCTTGTGAAATCTCAAATTCAAAGTCCTCAAATCCAATGATATATATTATGCAGCAGACACAAAGAGTGATCCTTCCAGCTCCAAATTCAAATGAAAAGTGACCAGGAGATGGACAAAGCACTGGGAGGAGCCTGCTGGACAGGAACAGGAAGTTGGAGACTCTTGGGCACTTCCTTCCTCTTGAAAAAAAGTAAAAAAAGAAAAAGGACTCCTTGCACAAAAAAACCATAGCCAAATGTCAATTTGAGGAGTTGTTTTACTCCAAATCATCATTTTGAGAAGGTTTTGATGCTGCTCGGGGAGAGACGATTTTCCAGATTGCAGTCGCAGTAGATCACGTTCATCATGAAACCCCCACTGGCACTCCACTGGCACGCGCGAATGACGTGTTGGCGACCGCAAACACTCGCTGGACCATGCGGACATCTAGCAAATTTCGTGGCACTCGCGAATGGCTCGGAAATCTCGTTGGTGATCGCGGGCACCTGGTAAGTCACTCCCATGCACGTGAAAATGCATTGTGGGCACGCCAACACAAAAAAAACTCCGCTCCATTGTGGAGTGCGGAGTATATCGGCAACTCCGCATTCTACACAGAATGCAGAGTTGCCAAAACTCCACAAACTCCGCGAGCGGATCGGAGTTTTATGCCCAGGCTTAGCTATAACAACAACACCACAGTTTTTAATATACCCTGGGGTCCCAGTAGTGGAGTGGGAAGAGTAGATAGGCATTTTTGACAACTGCTTGGAAGCACTAGATAGATAGTCAGGAAAAAAAAAGCTATTTTGCTAAGTTGTTTGGGGAAAGAAGGGCAGCATGTGTTTAAATATTTACCGGTGGCACTTGATAGTGGGGGGCATGAGGATGTGTATGAAGAAGCAGATAAAATATTGGAAGTGAGGTTTGCAAAAAGTACTAAAGTGTAAGGGTGGGCGAAGTTCGAGAAGTGGCACTGTGCGGAATTCCGCAGAGTTGCCTAAAAACTCAGTGAAATTCCACTCCGCTCCGCCCTATGCATGCAGACCTGGAGGGTTCCTGACCCCCAGATGGCCACCTGCTTTACCAGCTGTTCTTACCTCTGCCGTCACCGGTGGTGTGATCCCGGTGTTCCCTCTCCACTCCTTCCTGACTCCTGGCTGGGCTTCGATGGTGCAGGATTCTTCTTCTCCTCCAGTCCTGGGCTGTAATGAAACCCCTTCGCTGTAGGTCTCCACTCTTCATGCACACGCATGTGCAGTCCTTGTGAGTCGGGCAGCGAAGGGGTTTCTTTACAGCCCAAGACTGGAGGAGAAGAAGAATCCTTCACCGCCGAGGACGAGGAGGCAGCCCGAGCACTGGGAATGCCACTCCGAGATGCAGGTAAGGAGGACTTGGGCAGGAGCAGGACTTGGTTGCTTGGGTTAGGGGTGGGTGGCAGGGGCAAAGTCCGCCACGTGACAGAATCTGAGTTTTTTTGCCAAACTTCACGCTCTCAGCGGAGCGTGGAGTTGGCAAAACTCAGCAAACTCTGCTGTCAGAGCAGAGTTCACCACCCACCCTTAGTAATCTGGTCATGAGGACAAATTGTACACGCAACCTCAAAGGGGGGATGAGTCTGTAGAGGAGCTTGTAACATGGTTAAGGGAGGCATCTATCAAATGCAAATTTGGTGCTTTTACAGATGAAATGATTAGAGATCAGCTCATAGTTCAGTGTAAAAGTAGGAAAAGGCAGGAAAGATTGTGGGTGGCAAAAGATCCCTCTTTAAAGGATGCCATAGAAATAGCAAAGGTGGTAGAGGAATCAGACTATTTTATGAGGGAAATGAGAAGAAGGAAGAAAAAAATAGGAGGTGAGGTATCTTCTATAGACGGAGAGGTTGCCTCGACAGGGATGGATTCAAAGTGGGCGAACAAAAATTCAGTAGCAGATAATGCCAACAAAACATCATACAGAGGCTGCAGTAGGTGTGGAAGCAGTTATCACCCTTTTGACGCCAAATATTACAATGTCATAGGGAAAGAAACTAGGAGGTGTGTACTAAAAGGACACTTTGCCAGAATGTGCAAATACAAAGTTAAAGGGAGAGGGAAGGTAGCCACATTAATGGAAGATACATCAGGTAGTTACAGATAGGTTTCCGATAGAGTATTGTGTCTTGGTGATGGTCAGCAAAAAACAGGAAGGATAAACAGACCAAAAGCACATTCCCATATCAAAGATAGAATGGTTGAGTTAATGATTGACTCAGGGTCATTATATACCACTATTCCAAAAAGTATGTTTGTAAAAGAGTGGCTCATGTATGATTGTTACCTAAAGACATCAACCCCGGTGGGTACCAAGGAAAGCAGATAGGCATTGTAGAACATATGTTAACGAACATTACTTTTAAAGACAGACAGGTCAAGTGTAAAGTGTATCTGGCCAAATCGAGACCCTCAATTTTGGGGTGTGTAGGAAAGTAGGATCTGCTTCTTATGGTTACCCCCACTTTTTGCTTGATGTTACACTGTTTTGATTAGTCTGACTGGGATCCTGCTAATCAGGACCCCAGTCTATCTGCTTTCTCCTTAAAATGTTATGCATGTACTTAGGTACACTCCAGATTGGATACTGGGGTACCCTTGTCAGTCCCGGTACACATGTACCCAGGGCATAGGTACCCCAGAGGCCTCCCATGGGCTGAAGCATGTATTATGCCATCCATGAGAGGCCATGCAAAATGGAACTACAGGCCTGCCATTGCAGCCTGTGTAAGATGGTGCATGCACCACTTACTTTAGATATAGGTTTACTATATCTATAGGTCCCTACACTTAAAACCTATAAGTCACCCCATAGCAGGCCTTAACAATCCTGAAGGCAGGGTGCTGGGTTTTACGTGAGAGGGTGCCCCTGCATGAGCAGAGCACCCCTGCAGCCTTCGGGAACCATTCTCCCGGGTTGTCGGTGACACAGCCAGACATATAGGTAGAGGTGCATTATATGCTCGCGTAAAATGCTATCTCGAAAACGGCTGCAACAAACCATGTCATGTTTAGTATCAAACACCTTGGAATCATACCTCAACACTGGTAACCAGTGTGGGAGGTATGATTCCACCCTTTAGAAGCAAACTTCATGGGGTCCCTGGTCTTCCCGGTACCAGCCTTCTCGACCCGGGCAGCACAAAATGGTTGCTGCCGACCAGAGACACATTTCTGCCCTCCTGCTGCTGAGCCAAGCTCGAGCACAGGAAGGCAGCACAATAGGCATCCTGTCACAGGGAGGTGTGACCACCTCCCAGACAGGATTTAGTGTATTGGAGCTGGGTGGGTGCACTTCCAAAGTGCCTGAATGTCTGCACGAGGGGCACATTTGGTGTCCCTGTGCATAGTCCAGTTCAAACCAGCCCTGGGAGCCGTTGGCTCCTGCTCTGGTGCGAAACTGGACTAAGGACATGGGAGTAACCTCCACACTGTCCTGGCCCTCCCCTGGGAGGGTCCACTGAATCTGTCCAACCCTCTCCCGTGGATAGAAATGGGTTTACCTGGCTGTAGGACCCTAGATTCGATGTGGACAAGATTCTGATCAAGAAACCACTGACCTTCGACCGTCTGGACATTCTGGACTTAGCTGTACTTCGACTGGGCTCGACTTAGTCTCCCTCTCCGTCCAAAGCAACGTCTGTGCCCGTGCACCATACAGGCTCTGTGCAGGACCTGTGGAGCATCAAGGACAACTGAAGTATCTCCCTTGGGGTGAAGGAGTCACTCCCCTGCATTTGCAGGCACCATAAGGCAACTGACCAGTTGCTGATCCTGAGCTCCTGCGGACTCTGAAGGCTCCAGCAACACATTAGGTGGGTTCCTATATTTCTTGAGGCTGAGCTGCCCTCTCACTGAGTTTGAGGCCAGTATCCCTCGCGGGGACCGCATACCCTGAACCCCTGTGCACTGTATACTTTTGCAAGTGCATATGCTTTTTGGAATTCCCTAACCAAGTGCATTGGGCTATTGATAGCCCCAACCTCTGTGCACATTTCGTACAAAGGACTTTGGCCTCCTTGCACTCTGTGCCCTGCAAGCTGTGACTTTGTGAAACTGCTAGAGGTCCCCTCATGACTCCTGTGCCTTCGGCCTGTGGGTCCACTTGAGGGACAACACTGCTTTTCTTGGGATTCCCTGGTTGGTCCAGGCTTGCCCTGACTCTCCTTGCTGTGGTGAGTCTCCTGGTCCTTGCTGGGCCAGACCGTAACCTCCTTTGACTTCCTTCGTGGGTTGCCGCTGCCAAGGCTTGTTGGTGATCCCGCTGGACACCGACCCCTCAGCACTCGACATCCTTTGTGGGACAGCTCGTATCCAGCTCCTGGTCATCCTCCACATCTCCTGGTCCCTGCAGCTGTAGAGTCAAGGTCTCCATCTTCACACCTGAAGCACCTGACATTGGTGGCTGTTCATCTACCGAGCCCCTGGTCACTCCTGAGTGACCCAGACTCTGTCCCCTCTGCTTTCAGGTTCCTTCCATAAAGAATCTACCTGTGGGTTCCACTGGACACTTTTCTTCTTTCCAGCAGTGGCATTTCTTTGAAGACTCCCATTGAGAACGACGGCGGTTTCCGACACCACTTCAGCCCTATGCAACCGGCTTCCCTGGGATAGGTAACTCTGGTACTTCAGTATCCACAGGTGGGGTGTCTCTCCAACCTTCTATGTTCCAAAGGGTTTCCTCGTAAGCCACTGGGAAGGGTCCTTAAACTTTAAAACTGCAACCGCGACTCTCCCATTGTACGTAGCACGCGGTCGTATTCTCACACTGCACCCGTCCTCCGGGGGGTCCCTCCTTACTCACCTTGGGTGGTTCCTTGGGGTCCCAGCGATTCTACAACCTCTAGACACTGTCTTGACTCGAGTCGTGGTTGCTATACCACTATTTTAGTATATGGTTTGGTCCCCCCCTGGAGTCCACTGTGTATTAGTGCTACTTCCGATTGTTTCTGTGCTACAGTATTGTGTGCTTTGTGTTTATCTGCGTGTAGCAGATACTGTGAGGTATTTAAGGTGTTATAATAATAAATATATATTCTTATAACTACTGTGTGGTTCTCCTTTCATTTAACCACTACAATAAGGTTGCATTCTGGTTAAACAAGCTGCTTAACATTCCTTCAAGATTAAGCCTTAAGGCTGCTCTCCACAGCTACCACTTGGATAGCTTTCTAAGGTTAACTTTGACCTCTTAAATCACCATACGGGTTGTTTGGACTGGTGCAAGGTGCCCACTTTTGTTGGTCATCATATACCAGGCCAACTCCTCACAGGGTGGTTCCATCAATATGATTTGCACATTATCATCAATCCTCGTGCACCCACTAGTGATGGTGGTGGAAGATATCACACTTAAGGAAATTTTGTGAGGGGCGAAGAATGTTTTCAGAGAGGAGATTGGTGAGTTGAATTGTTATGTGCATGAAATTAAAGCAAAACATGGAGCAGTTCCCTTACAACTCAAGGTTAGAATGATTCCCATCCTAGTGAGAGAGAAGGTTAAACCACTGCTGAGGGATATGCTTGAAAGTGGAGTGATCAAGCCAATAGAGACCTCCAAAGGGATCTCTCCTCTGGTTATTACTAGTTAGTAATGGAAAGTTGAGGTTCTGGGTGTGTTTAAGAACTTTAAACCATAGTATTCTGACAGATGACTCTCCATTACGGAACATCAATGAGCTTGTGTTGCTATTGAAAGGTGGGAAATGTTTTTCCAAGTTAGACCTTAAGACAGCTTACCACCCGATATGAATCCACAATAAGTCCATATACTTAACCACGTTCATCACCATGGAAGACACTTATCAATTTAAAAGAATGCTTTTTGGATTATCATCAGCGGCAAGTGTCTACGAGGATGATGAATGAAATCTTTATGGGTTTGGACAATATCATATTTTTTTCAGGATGATATCTTGGTCTTTCGAGACAGCATGGAAAATCAGAATGTAACTTTGAAGTTGGCTTTAGATAAGTTGTCTGAGTCAGGTTTGACATTGCGTAAGGAAAAATGTGAATTCCTTGTTAAGGAGATCGAGTATCTTAGATACATGTTAACTGCAGATGGTATAAAACCCAAAGCAGAACTTTTGTATGCCATAAAGTCTGCTACCATACCTGAAGACAATGTTCAGCTATGTTCCTTTCTTGGGTTAATAGAATTTTATTCTAAATCTGTGAAGGACTTTGCCAGAAAGATTGAATGTTTAAAAGTTTTGATGTGCAATTTCTTTGTGGAATAAAGAGCAACAGGTGTGTTTTTAGGGCATTAAAGATGAGATGTGTAAAGCAGGAATTCTAGTTCCATATGATAACAAAAGAAAAACCATTGTTACTATGGATGTGAGTGCTCTAGGCATAGTGGCATATCTATCAAAAATGCATGGGTCCTCTGAGAAAACTGTAGCTTTCGCTTCATGATCACACACCACTAATGAAGATATTGTCACCAGGAGGGGCAGGGAAAGGCTCCGCCAGACTTACTAGTTAGCTTCAAGTCTACAAGAATATAATTGCAACATCGAATATGTACCAGGATGGAAAAATGTTCAGGCGAACTGTTTGTCACGCCTACTCGTGAGAATGGAGATACATAGATGAGAAAGGCGTACTTCACAGTGCACAAGATGATTCTGTGGCTAGTGTGGGAGATGTTGAAAAGTTGGAGCCAGGTTGCTGTGAGTGAAGAGAAGTGGTCCAAAGCCATGGGAAATAATGAAGTGCTTTAAAGTGTGGTGGACATGATAAAAAAGGGAGGAAGGAGAGAAAGTACATTACTTGTGGCTTTAAGGTCTTACGGTAAAATTCTGAATGAATTGTCGTAAGTGCAAGGCAAAGTTGTAATGCAAAAGGCAAAATAGAACCACCAGCAGAAATACAGAAAAGACTATTTGTAATAGCCATGAATGACATTTGGGGTAAATGGTTACAAAGAAGAGGCTGGGGGTGGAGTTTTGGTGGCCTGCCATGGACGGTGACATAGTGGAATGGGTTGAGAGATGAACTGAGTGCAAAGAGAGTGAGAAAAGACTGAAGATTGCCACGCAGTCAAACCGTGGTATTATTCAGGATCCTGGTACAACTTGGCATAGAGGGTGTATGGACTTTATAGGTCCAACGGCTAATGTCAATGGAGGTAAAAGGTCTGCCATGGTGATGATGGATGTACATTCATGGTGGTTGGTGGTAACGTTTTGACTGAAATCACAACAAGAATGACTACACAGGCCTTACGTGAGGTGTTCCGTGAAGAGGGTTATCCCGCAATATTGATCACGGATAACGGAACCCAACTGACTTTAGCAGACATGAAGGAGTTTTTGAGTTCATGTGGTATAAAGCATTCAAGCAGTGCATTGTACGATCTCCCGGCCAATGGAATAGAAGAAAGAGCAAATCACATGATTAAAGGAGCATTGCAATTAGTGGTAGCCATTCATATGGATGTGGAGGTCATATTCACGATCTGGGTTTCGGTTTATCACACCACAGAGAATTCCATGATAGGGAGGGTTCCTTTTAGGTTGATAAGGAGAAGAACACCCATTTCCAAACTCAATCCCGCTTGGATGCAAAACATGTTGGAAGGGAGATGTGTTCTGACTTACAAGGCAAACACCACAATTCTAGGATCCATTCAGGGAATTTTGAAAAGATAAAATCGGGACACACCATGAAAGGGTTGTCTAAATTTAGAAGACCTTTTGAAGTTAAAGAGGTAAACAGGTGGCATGTTGTCCTGTGTAACGGTCAGCGATGAAATTTGATAAGAGTTACGAAATATGGTGGTTCAGTAGGCTCAAGGAGAATTAATGAGAATGAAGGATGTAGTGGTTACATGTTTATGAGAGATGAGGAGGCAGTGAAATGTAAATTTTAATTGTCCTATTGATATCAATAGCACAGGTGGTACCTAGGATGATGAGCAGAATTCCTAGACTCAGAAGGCCACCTAGTTATTTTCAAGATTATGTAAGATAAAGACATTAGGTATGTATAGGTGGTTTTCCTTTGATGGCGGTTGACATGCTATTTCTTGTAACGGTATATGCACATTATCGTATATCCATAAGGTGTATGATTAAGTTTAAACATGTGAACTCCAAAGAATAATATGCATGTATCATCGTTATTTTCTGTTAACTTTCATTGTAATGATGGTCTCTCTTATTTCTGTAACGAAGAGAGATGTGTTATAACTAGGTTCTGTAAACTGTACCTTTAATTATTAGAATGTTAGTGCCCTCAGGAATTCTACTGGAATAGTGCTCTACTGTGGGGTTCTGGTTGCTGGCAGTTGCTGGCCGACTGGTGAAGGGAGCATCGCGTTGAGAGCTCGCTGAAGGAAATAAAGGCTTAAACCTGTTTACCAGTATTGCGACTCATCTTTACAAGAGGCTGGCTGGGAGAGCAAATAGATAGGGTACAGTAGAGTGACTGATGGAGAGAGCAGATAAACAGGGAAGGGAAGCAGATACATTAGGATGGAGAGCAGACAACCTGAGGGAGATGGAAGGAGCAGAAAGATAGGAAGGAGGAGTGGCCAGTATGTGTGGGAGTAGAGAGATGAGGGGAATGAGAAAAGACTAGGCATGAGATTTGATAGACCAGCTAAAGGAGAGAGTATAGGAGAGCCAAGAGATGGAGAGAGCAGAGAGAGTTGGAGGGAGAGCTGGCTGTGTGGGAGGAGAGCAGAGAGACTATCAATGAGTGGAAAGGCATTGGGAAAGAGCATGCCTGCTAAGGAAGGAAAGGGTCGGCTGCAGCACAAAAAGCAGCCTGGGAGTGAAAGCAGATAATGGGAAAGGGCAGTGGAGTGGTGAGGAGAGTGGTGAAGCTGCGATGGTGAGCAGATTGCAAGGGAGAGTGGAGAAATGGAGAGAGTAGAGAGGCTGGATTTGAGAGCAGGGAGCATGTGTGGGAGCTCAAACAGTCTGGGAGAGAGCAGAGACATTGGAGAATGTTGAGCGATTCTCTTAGAAAGCAGACACTGAGGATGGACTTTTGGTGGCCCATCATGGACATTGACATAGTGGAATGGGATGAGAGGTGTGCTGATTGAAAAGAGAGTGAGAAAAGACTAAAGATTGGCATGCAGTCAAACCTTGGTAATATTCAGGATCCTGGTACGACTTGGCATAGCGTGTGTATTGGCTTTATAGGTCCAATGGCTAAGGTCAATAGGGCTCATCGTATTTTAGTACAAGCCCTGAAAAATAAACCTAGAGATAGGGAGCAGATAGCTAGCCTTAGGAGGTATTATAAGCTAGCGGTACATACCCGTAAAAGTGAGATTAAATCGGAGGCCTGGAATGCCCTAATGTCTGTTGAAGTCTTAAAGGATAGCTCAAAATATTGGGCTATTGTTAATACACCTCTTTTTCAGGTATAGAGAATGACATCATGGAAACTAATATATCAGAAGAGCAGTGGCTGGCGCATTTTAAGACAATCTATGGATCAAGTGAGCTGCAGGTTCCCTCCCCAGAACTAGATATATATGGTGATTTTTCTTTGCTGGTTTTTAAAGAGGTGGATATTGAAAAGGCAATAATTGAGACATCCAGTAATAAGGCTCCTGGCCCTGATTGTGTCCCTGCAGACCTGTATAAAAGTGAACCTAAATTTTGGGCCAAAATTTTGGCCAATGTGTTTAATGCCTCTGTTGTGCAGGGGTTTCCCATGTCTTGGTCCCTGTCTATAATTATACCAGTTTTTAAAAAGGGTCAAAGAGGAGACCCACGGTGTTATAGACCTATATCATTGATTGATTCTGCCGTCAAAATTTTAGGTAAAGTGATTTTGGCTAAAGTCACTGATTGGGTAAATGATAACGGGGTTTTATCCAATCTTCAGTATGGCTTTAGACAGGGCAGAAGTACTATGGATCAGTGTCTTAATTTATATTTATTAATAGGCAAATACACCGTAGCCAAAAAGGTTCCCTACAAATGGCTTTTATGGATCTTACCTCCGCCTTCGATCTGGTCAACAGATCGAAGCTCTGGTCCATTTTACTTGTTATGGGTATTGATCCCTGTTTGGTTTATTTTTTAGCAGACTTACATCGGGATCTTTTAGCTGTAGTTAGGGTTACTCGGGATGGTAAATGCACTAGTCACTTTAAATCAGGCAGAGGTGTCCGCCAGGGTTGTATATTGGCGCCATTACTTTTTACTCTTTATATTAATGCCTTAGATAAAACCTTGGAACAGGCGAGTTTGGATGTCCCGCGTGTAGGGACCGGGACTATCCCGGTCCTCCTATACGCGGATGATGCCGTTTTATTATCCCGAACTGCTATATGCCTCCAGAGACTGTTGGATGCATTTGGGGCTTATATGAAATCCCTGGATCTGGTTGTGAACATGTCGAAATCACATGTTATGATAATGGGCCAAAGAAAAAGAAAAGAAAAAACTTTTTTATGCAATGGAGCGGAGGTATCTAGAGTGACCTCTTTTACATATTTAGGGGTTTTATTCGATGATAGATGTTTCTGGGTCCCCCAATTTAAAGCAAAAAAAAATGCAGTAGTAAGATCAACATCTGCTTTATTAGGGTTCTCACAGCGATTGGGAGCAAGGCCTTTTGAAGCTATTCTCTCCATCTATAGATCTAAATGTCTGGCTATTGCTACATATGGCTCTGCTATTTGGGGCTATAAACAGCAGATGGGGATGCAGATGGCTGAAATTTTTTTTTACGAACCCTCCTGTCTGTGCCCCAATCAACCCCAACATTTGCTATTCATCAGGAATTGGGGTTGAGTTATGTAACTGACTCACTGAGACTGGCCCCCTTGGTCTACTAGCTTAAAACCTGGCTTAATCCTGAGTTAACTTTGAATCACCAGATCTTACGGGATTGTGTTGCCCTGGAGAAAGCTAATAGCATTCCGTGGCTGTCTTATGTTAAGTCCATGTTTTCTAAACTGGGGCGACCTGATATTTATAATGTCCCAGAAGGGATCAAAAAAGATGATGTAATTTGGGTAAAAGCACAATTTTTAAATATATTGATGTTGGAACGAGAGGAACGGGAGATTCAAAAACCTTTGGTTAGGGCTCACTATTTAATTATTTCTTCCCCGTCAATTGAGCCCTACTTGAGAATTGTAACCAAGCCTTATCATCGTTGGCTATTGACAAGGTTCCGCTTCAACTTGATTCATTTTTCCCTGGGTAACCTACCGGGATGGTGTAAACCAGAGGATATAGGCCCGTGCCAGTGTGATAATTTTTCATTACAGGATACATTGCATTTTATCATGTTTTGTGATTTTTATAATGAAATACAGAGGAGGTTTATAGCCCCCCTTTTGAGGGGAAAGGGTTTTTTACAGGCAAGACCGGCTTTAATGTATCTTCAACTGTTAGATGATACCCGGAATATTTTCAATACTGCTAGTTTTCTTGTGGCTGCTGTTCGCCTTAGGAGACTGAGATTTCCTATGATTAATGATGTATGAATTTTTAAATTATCTTAATGCAATTGTTTTATTTGATAACCTTCAAGCTCTGATGAATTATAGATTTTTTGTAGGAATTTTAAAGTTTTTTACATCGCCCATTTGAATTGATTGATATTATTGTTGTTTTATGTTCTGTGTATTGTACTTTTATGATTTTAATTAATCGAATAAAGTGTTTTGACTGACTGGCTTTATAGGTCCAATGGCTAAGGTCAATTGAGGCAAAAGGTTTGCCATAGTGATGGTGGATGTACATTCAAGGTGGTTGGTGGTTAAGTTCTTGACTGAAATCACAACAAATATGACTATACAGGTCTTACGTGAGGTGTTCTGTGATGAGGGCTATTCAGTAATATTGATCACTGATAAGGGAACCCAACTGACTTTGGCAGACATGGAGGAGTTTTTGAGTTTGTGTGGTATAAGGCATTCAAGCAGTGCATCGTACAATCCCCAGGCCAATGGAGTAGTAGAAAGGGCAAATCGCATGATTAAAGGAGCATTACAATTATTGGTAGCCAATCATATGGATGTCATAATTCATGATCTTGTTTTGGCTTATCACACCACGGAGAATTCCATGACAGGGAAGGTTCTGTTTAAGATTGATGTGGGGTAGAAAACCCATTTCCAAACTCAATCCCTCATGGATGCAAAACTTGTTGGAACTGAGATGTATTCAGTCTTACAAGGTAAACACCACAGACATGTGCAATTCTAGGATTCAATCAGGGGATTTTGTAAAGATAAAATCGGGACGCACCATGAAGGGTTTGTCTAAATTTAGAGGACCTTTTGAAATTAAAGAGGTACACAGGTGGCATGTTGTCCTGTGTAACAGTGAGCGATGGAATTTGAGAGGAGTTGTGAAATATGGTGGTTCGGAAGAAACGAGGAGAGTGAATGACAATGAAGGATGAAGTGGTTACATGTTGATGAGAGATGAGGAGGTAGTGAAGGGTACGCAAAGAGGAGTTGATCAACACTGTACCAGAATGGATGATGAAAATGGAAATCTTAATTGTCTTATTGCCATCAATAGCACGGGTGGTAGGACGGTGAGCAGAATTCCTAGACTCGGGAGGCCACCTAGTTATCTTCAAGATTATATAAGATAGAGACATTAGGTATGTATAGGTGGTTTTCCTGCGAAGGCGGTTGACCTGTTATCTGGTAACCGTATACGCACATTATCGTATATCCATAGGGTGTATGATTAAGTTTAAACTCCGAAGAATAATATGCAAGTATCATAGTTATTCTGTTATCTTTCATTGTAATGATGGTCTCTCTTATTTGTGTAACAAAGAGGGATGTGTTATAATTAAGTTCTATGTTAATTTAAACTGTACCTTTAATTATTAGAATGTTAGTACCCACCGGAATTCTATAGGAACAGTGTTCTTTTGTGGGTTTCTGGCAGTTGCTAGCTGACTGGTGAAGGGAGCACCGTGTTGAGCGCTCGCCTAAGCAAAAAATGGCCTAAACCTGTTTACCAGTATCGTGACTCATCTTTACAAGAGACTGGCTGGAAGAGCAAATGGATGGGGGTTCAGTAGAGTGGCTGATGGAGAGAGCAGATAAACAGGGAGGGGAAACAGATACATTAGGATGGAGAGCAGACAACCTGAGGCAGATGGAAATAGCAGCAAGACAGGGAGAAGGAGTGGGCAGTGTGTGGGGGAGTAGAGAAATGAGGGGAATGAGAAAAGATTTGGAGGGAGATTTGACAGACCGGGTAAAGGAGAGAGAGTATAGGAGAGCCAAGAGATGGGGAGAGCACAGAGAGTTGGAGGCAGAGCTGATTGTGTGGGAGGAGAGCAGAGAGACTATGGGAGAGCGAAAAGACACTGGGAAAGAGCATGCCTGCTAAGGAAGGAAAGGGAGGGCTGCAGCGCAAAAAACAGCCTGGGAGTGAAAGCACGGGGTGGGCAGTGGAGTGGCAAGGAGAGCGGTGAAGCTGCGATTGAAAGTGAACAGATTGCAAGAGAGGCTGGATAGGCTGGAAGTGAGAGCAGGGAGCATGTGTGGGAGCTCAAACAGTCTGGGAGAGAGCAGAGACATTGGGGAACATTGAGAGATTGTCTTGGGAGGCAGACTCTGCTGAAGAGAACAAATAGCTGGGGAAGAAGTCTGGCTAGTGGGGAGAGCAGACACTGGAAGGGAGAGCATTTAGAATACGAGGGACAGATGGGGTTAGACTGGTAAATAGAGGAAATAGACTGGGGGATAACAGGCAGATTAGGGTAGAGCAAAGAGACTGTGAGAAACCATAGAAACTGTGAGGACGAGGGGCTAGACTGAGAGGGAGTTGACAGACTACTGAGAGTAGGCAGACTGGGTGAGAGGTCAGCAACACTAGGGGACAGTTGTCCGGTTGTGTAGGAGAGCAGGCAGGCTGAGCAGAAAATCTGACAGACTAAAGGAAGAATGGTGAGATGCAGCAGACTACTAAAAGTGGGCAGATTAGAAAACAGCTGGGAAGATGGACAGTCTAAGGGGAAAACGAGTATGCTGGGGGAAAGTAAACAGGCTAGAATAAAGCCAGCACATAACCACACATTCATATGGTACCACAACAGCTACCGCATTCAGTACCATGCATGACACAGTCCAGATTCAAGGACTACCTTGATTCACTTCAGCAGGCTCCCTATGCCTCTGCTCATGTGCCCCAGCAGAGAGGTAATACAAGTCTTCCCAAACTTTCTGGTCTCCCTCTATGACTGGGAAAAGTGAGGTGGTGAGGTAGAGAGTGGGCATGGTGAAGGAACAGCAATGTGGACAGGCAGACTAGGTGGAGACTAGGTCAGATTGAGCATTGTGGCTGCTGGTAAAGACCCAGGGACAGAGGCCAACTAAAGCCCCAGGGGGTTAGTGGCTATCTGTCCTTAAATTATTTAAATTCTGTCCGCCCAGAAACATTTGATTAGTTTAATTGCTCATTCTCAGATTGTTGCTAATGTTCATTATCCAACACAAGTGATGGCCACATGGATGTAGCCATGTGCCGTAGATTTCTGGCAGCCCCATTCTTCCCAGGAAAGGCAGCATCAACAATGAAGAAATGAGTAGGCCTGGGGAAAATCTTCACTACATTAGCAAAATCTCACGTAATTCCTGGATTTTGCATTAGGTGTATTTGATTAATTTTATTCACATTTCGCGGTCTTGTGTTTTTTTTGCAAAAGTTTCACTACTGGAACACTGGCTTAAGCAGAAAATGTCCAGTATAAACTGAAAAGATGATTTTGACTGCAACCTAGAGGCATGTAATGCTCAAACTAGTCTCCCTCTAGTATCTCCTGTAACTTTTGTATGCAAGGTATGCCACTGTGTACAATTTTCGCGCCGATGACTGGCGAAATATATTTCTTGTAATATGCTAATTTTCTTTTTTTTGTGGAAAAATACACATTATTAATGAAGAAATTATATTAAAATTTCGTTGTCGATGTCACAAACAGTAGCTGTATCCTTTGCTGAAGCTCTTACTTGAATCATCAGCAACTGCTCTTATCCTCTATTCAAAAGATTCTAACTTTTCTGTTTACCTCAAAGAGCACAGGAAATCTGCTTTTCTCCTTCATTCACCTCATGTAGCAGTGAAATGGACCTATGCCAGTGCACAGGTGTGGGGCCTTTTTCAGGCGTCCCAGGACAGTCAGAGTATACTGAGCTCTAGTTGTATCAAGGAGAGTCTATTACCACTGGCAATCTTGGGATTTAGGGGCATATTATCAAGAACGGCGTTAAAGATTATCGCCGGTTTAGCGGCAGAAAACTGCCGCTAAAGCGGCGATAATGGGCTTGATAATATGCCCTTGAGAATTCCAATAGAAGTCCATGTTCTGGTGTGAACATGGGCTTCTATTGGAATTCTCCAGGGCATATTATCAAGCCCATTATCGCCGCTTTAGGCAGTTTTCTGCCGCTAAACCGGCGATAATTTTAACGCTGTTCTTGATAATATGCCCCTACGTCTGCTGTTGGGTGCAAAACAGAGCACCAAAAATACCCCTTTAGCACTTGATCCCCAGCGTAGTGAATTCGAACAATCCAAGGCTTACTCAGGAAGGCGGTGATGAGGGGTAGAAACTCAGAACTCTATGAAACATATAATAGTAGTCAATAAGTCAATGTCCAGCAAGAACTTTGAATTATAGGAAAACGTGCTTTTCTTCGAATACACACTGCGATACTGTACAAACAAGATTCAGACGATAGAAATATGATGCACAATTGTAAAGGCATCATTAACTGTGTGAGGAAAGCTAGACTATATTAATCTAGGCTGTTAACCAAAAATCTTGTACTTTATAGAAATACTGCCAATGCAAGCTTGGGCACATTTCTTTTTGGCGGGAATGGGTGTGTATAATTCTCTAGATTCCCAGCTGTGTTCCGGTCTACCTCTCCCCAAAGTTTGTTGCAATTAGTTTCTTTGTAGCACATAAAATGGCCCCTAAAGTTCACAGTCCTTCCTGCAATGCCAGACTCCAGCACTGTACCTTAGTTTCTCAGTCTGTAAGGGGTGGGTTCGCTTCTGGTGACTAGGGCCTTGGACAGAACAGTTCCCGATTGAGTTCTGCTCCTGCAAGGCCCACCAGTAACAGCTGACCTGACTCAGCCTCCGCTTGGCCAACATCGCTGGTGTCTCCAGCCCTGAATCTTGTGAGAAGGTGCAAACCGTGACTGAGGAGGTGAGGAGGCTTATGTTCTAGAAAGATGAAGGCCACGAAATACTGCTAACTCTTGGGATCAGATGGCTCTTCTCGGGTGATTCTTGACTGGGCCCGAACACAAACTCATAAGTGATCAAACAGCAGCTGGTCAAACTCTGATTGTAGTATGAATTCTTTATGTAGCAAGAACCCTTCTCTGGACACTTTCTGTTGTTAAGTCTTGGTGCATGCAAACAATTTGCACTAATCAGTATTCTACTCTGGAAGATAGACAACAGTATACGAAAATGTTTGTAAAGAAACAAATTGTCCAAATATCATAACGTACCAGCATAGAAATTAACCCTGTAAAGTGCTTGCTTGCAAGTCATGTTTTCAAAACGTTTTTAGTTGGTTCACCAATGAACACAGGACAAACGTGGTGTGGGCGCATAAGAGAGCAATGTGTCTATCCTGTAATGGACTGTGACTGTTTTAAGAACAGTGAAAGTTGATGGCGATATGACCGTATTTATGCTTTATAATTGTTTTAGGAACTTCCGCTTAAGAAGCATGAATTGCATTGGGAGTAAACTCATAATATTGGTGGAAATAGTGAATTGAAATTAGTGAACAAAACTGAAGTGTCATAATAATCTGGAATGTAAGAATTAAGAAAATCAAGAAATGCATTTCAAAGTTGTTTTTCCTTAAGGAGAAAGTAAGTGCTGCTAGTAGTCTTTGCATAGGAATTGGCTCTTGAGGTGCCACATATTCACAAGTACCTAGTCTTCCTACGGGGAGACCTTGGGTTATGGTTGCAATCTCCTTGAGCGCCACGCTGCCACAGGTGGTTCAAATTCTAGGCATAACACAATGGCATTCCCTGGGTTGCAGCAGGGTGTTTTCCACTTCTCCTGCATCAGTGTCTTGTGGTCCTTTTCTTGTTAGTGCCTTCTACAGGCATGGGCACCTCCAGCACCCCTCCAGAGCGTCAATTAGCTCCTTCCTTCAAAGCAGACCCAAGGCAGCTCCTCCAGCCAGGTTGTAGAAAGTCCACATTTCTGTTCCTGAATCTGATAAAGCGTAGGTGGCAGTCAGCAACCCCAACCCTGGAGCACAGAAGAGTTTATTGGTCTCCACTGGTATGGGACCCCAGATTGTGGTAGGGAAATCTTGTCATAATGGCTGGGGGTTCTTACTTCTACCAAGTTTGCAGACAGAGTTTGTGTATTCCACACGTCCAACACTAGGATTGTATCAGACAGTTCCTGAGTCTCCTATCAGTCACCGAAAAACAAATGCACAAGAGGGAGAGGCTTCCCCACTTAACTACAGCTCAACCTATTTGGAGTATCACTTCCAGGAAACAATGGAGCAGGAGAGGGAGGGGTTATTTCCCTACTCTTCAAAGGGACCCTCTGTCCTTTACCCTCCACACCCTAGAGTCCGGTTCAATACAAAGGGTCTGAGGAACTACTGCAATTCACATTGCTGCCGAGGCTGTACCCAACCGCCATCTTATGCACCACTTGAGTGCAAGAAATAAAATGGATAAAGGAGGTCACAACCCAATGCACCACACAAATCCATGTACCTACTTCACATCCATAGTTAATCCACATGCATCATGCATGTACTACATAGATGGACTGGCAGACCAATACAGAGACACAGGAGAGCATGCAATGTTTCCTACCGTAGCCATGAAGTCGGCTCAGATGTCAGCTCCTTCTCCAATCCATGCCCCCCACAAATCAACCTGCTTAATCCTCCACTTCCAATTACCACTTGCTCATAGAAGGTGGTAAGTGTGAGTGAAAAAGTCTCCAGAAGTGTAGGGGGGGACCTGCAAATTTGGACCTAGGTCCAAAGTGTCCAAAGTATCAGTTCTCATTCCAGGTCTGAGTTTGCACGTGTGATTATGAACATATGATTATGAATAGACATTGCCAGCGGAAGCCATAGACACTGTCTTGGCTCCCATATTGATCAGTCTGTATGTTGCTGACATGGTCTTGCTTTAGACGCATAGCGAGGTCTTACAGTGTGAAGCAACTTAAAGGTACCTAAGGGTTTCATTTCAATCAGGAGAGTCGATTACAGCACATCTCCCAATCCTTAATACTAAGATTGAGCTGCATTCACATTTAAAAAACTATAGGATTTTTAGGGTACATCTATAAAATCACTTCTTGATGTAATGAGAGCAAAGTTTTTGAAAAGACTGAATTATGGCCTTGAGGTATTTCCTAGGTTAATTAGAACATTGCTAAATAAAGCGCAGTGCAATTTTTTTTACTACACTTTTCTGTCTCATTCAGTGGAATAGCCAGGAGCAAATTCACCTGCAATTTAAGCTTGAGGATCAAGCACCTGCACTGAACGCTGCTATTTTCGGGTACCGGTTCCAACTAAGAACGGCAGATTCAAGGACATACAAAGTTATAAGGCAAGAGTTTGATTTTCCTGTCCACACAAATGCAATACATTGGCACCAAGCTGTTGACACAGTGTTACAACAGCTTAACATGCGGATTCCCTGACATCAGAGGCTGACGTTCCGGAGCTTCAAAAAAGTAATGAAAATAAAAGTTAGTTTTTTCTCAATTGCAAATGACATTGCACTTTCTAAAACACGGAGCTACAGCAGCCAGGTTTAGGCCAGTTACAGTCTCACTGAACCTGAGGGATACAAGCATCTATCTCTACCATGGTACTTGAAATTAAATTCCCCTTGCCTCTTTTTCGGCCTCTTTGGGCCAGAACACTAATTCCTTCAGTAACAAGATGCACTATATCGCACCTCATAACTAACGACACCCTAGAGTACATTGAGGCTTATTATGAGCTCTTGTGTCACTTTTGCGCCATGTTGCGTCATATTTACAAAGTGACGCATCTAGGTAGATGAGTCACTTTGTAAACCCTTGCGCCACATTATACCTGCGCCAGGTATAATGTATGCAGGGTGGGCGTTCCTACGCAAGTAAGCCTCGTAGAAGTGCGCAGTGAAATCTATGGGATTTCACTGCGCCACTTCTAGGACGCAAATGCGTCAATGTCTTACGCCTGCCTCACAGCAGGCGTAAGACTGACGCAGAGCACATTTGAAATGGGACTTGCCCATGTGAAATGACCCATTGCTGAAGTTGCGTCACTTTTGTGACACACTCCAGCAATGCGTCATTTTTGCGCCTACAGATACGTCAGAAATACTGACGTATCTGTAACTCCTTGCGACATGATGCGTCATACTGTAAATATGACGCATCCAGCATGTCGCAAGGAGGGCGCAATGAAAAGTGACGCATCGCTGTTTTCACGCAGTGATGCGTCACTTTTCATAAATGAGGCCCATTATTTATAGGGTGCGAGAAATAGCGCCAACTACGAGGTTTTGAAGAATAACGTGGATTTTGGTGTTAAACAGACCAGAATCCGCATGGTACGGTACATACCGTACACATTTCCCTTGTTACATTTCGGCAGGTTTAACCTGCCAAAATGTAACGAAGGTTAAGGTATTTAACTATCAAATAATTATCGGATGCGATAAATACCTCCCAACTCGTAACTCCGAACTGTACTCAAAGAGGATTTACACACGAGTCAGAATACACCTATCCTCTCATAACCAGGCCCTTTGACATAGGTGAAGTCACACAATCATGGAAATACAAGAGACAAAACCATGGATGCTGTATTTACACCTACAGACTCGAAAGCTTGGCTTATGTTATATGCTGCTGCTGAACCTTTTATTAAAAAACAAAAGAAGTTTCTTTTACCTTCAGTACCTGGTTTAAGTTTTCTAATTGAACGGATATTATATAGTACTGTTTTATTTGTTTAGACATCCCCTTAACAAGTAGGTTCGGCAAGATGATGAAGGCTATATTGAACAATCTGAATCATCTGTATGATAAAGACATTGACTTACTGACTAATTCAATGGCCAATAGTTTCTTTAGTAAAAACAAATTTATAACGTGCTGATTACTTATATGTATAATTTTATCTTATTTATTTATTTTGTTTTATTTTTACGACTTTCTTTCTTATGGATATGTTTTTTAATGATTAATATAATCTAATTTATTTATAGACAGGACGGTAACAACATAGGGGTTGGGGGAACTACAAACCAGAGACACTCAAGGAGAGACTGCATCATCACAAAGGCAAACTAGGATTGCCAGAGACTGGTGGGGACAGAAATAGCAGAGGTTGAAGGGGTGGGCAAATCTGAACAGAAGCAGAGAGCCCAAAGTTGCCATTCTGTCCACATGACCATTATTTGCATCGCACCCCAAAATGTAAAACTTTATCTTTCCTCTGTCCACTCATTGCCACCATGGTCACCATGCTCACTAAATCTACAGAGAAGCGTCAATGGTTATTGTGTGAGTGTCTAAATAAAACAGAATCATTCATATTAACTTGGTGCATGGGTAGATAGCAATCCTGCTGGACACTTCCATGTAATACATCATATCTTCTATTTACGCAGCAGTAGGCTAAAAGTAACATTCTTCTCTTGGCCTAGTTACTAGCAAAGTGGCACAGAGACACCTATTTATCCATCTACCAGTTAAATACTGAACTTTTGCCCAGATTCACAAAGGTTTAGGGTCGGGTTAGCGTTACTTTTGTAATGCTAACCCGACGCTAAACCAATTTGAGATTTACTAATCAATGCTAATTGGTATTAGCGCTGGTTTGTATGGAAAAGTAAGGCAAAGCAGCGCGAAATGCTGCTTTGCATTACTGTGCATCAAGAGGGGGTTACATGGGTGGTACATGGGTGTTCCCTTGCAATCACCCATGGTTTCTGGTGTTAAACCCTATCTCCTAACAATAGTAGAAAGGGTTTAAAGCAGGCGTTAAAAGAAGAAATGTTTTCATTTCTCCTTTATTTTCAGACTTTGCACTTTGCACCACACATACAACGTAGGAAAAGCTTTGAAGTGTGTCTAGGCATAGTATTTTGTACAGGAAGGGTACCCTTCCTGTACAAAACCTATGCTTTACTCAGGAAAACACCCTAGCACTATGGTGCTAGGGTGTGTGCCCGGAGCACGGAAGCTGAAATCAGCACTGGCGCTAGGGAGAGAGGAGGAGAGTGCCATATCTCTGTGAATATGGCGCTCTCCTGCTCGCTTCCTATCTCGCAACGCAGCCTCTTTGGGAGCTCTGCTGCATTTCGTGACAGTTTTGAGAATCTGGGGACCGATTCACAAAGGTAAAGTGAGACGAAATCTAACTTTACGACTTTCGGTTTTCACAAAGGGCATTTACTACTTTGTGAATACTGAAAGTCTTAAAGGTCGACTTTCGGTATTCACAAAGGGTGTTTACGAGTAGTAAATGCCCTTTGTGAATTCTGAAAGTCTTAAAGTGAAACTTTTGTCTCACTTTACATTTGTAAATTGGGCCCTGGGCCTTTGTTTGTATTTTCTGTGGTTCAAACAAAATAGTACAAAATATATTGTGGTTAGTCAGTAGTTGGGTGAATAGTACTTTGTTTTGCTATTTCTTTGCTCAGTCAGCACAATATAGTAACTAGCCGGGGCGTAACACAGGCCCCAGCAGCCCCCGCAGTGCGGGGGGGGCCCGAGCTGCAGGGGGCACCCTCAGCCCTGTACTCCGGCCTGGCAGCTCCGGATTAAATCCGGAGTGGGGCCCCCTCTGTGTACCTTGCAGGGGGACCCCTTCAATTTTCGTTACGCCACTGCTAACTAGTAAAACATTTTTGTTGCCGTCTGTCAAATAATACGTACTATCTTGTGTTTAGCCAGTGATTATGTAAATAGTGATTCTTCTTTGCTATTTGCACAGCAGCCAGCCAGCCGAAAATTACATAATCGCTGTGATAGGTCCAACGGCTAGGTAAATAATGACGCTATGTTGCTATTTGCAGGTCACTGTCGCAATCTCTGCTATTTAGCCAGTTGTGGGGTAAATATTGAAGCTTATTTTCTGTTTTCACCACAGCCTGCAAACAGTATATAATTTCAGAAATTAAGATAGGGGGATGCAATATTAAAGTTTCTTTTCTAGTGCATGGGTGCAATTCAAACAACACATGATCTCATCCACTGATAAACAGTAGAGAATCTTTGCTTTAATCGAACAGGGGGGGTAAGTAGAAAGCAAAATCCACTGTTTATCAAGTTACCAGCTAATTAGCCACTAATAAAAGAATAAACAGTTAAAATGGCAGTCAGATTTTACTAGAGTTATTCTGGTGCCTGATTATTAGCAGGGGACAGGTAAAAAGTCTGTCAGAAGAGGTGAGTCTGTAGAGATTTCCTAGATGTAGAAATTGTAGTGGGTAGTGGCACGCTTATGCTTCTGTCACCTGTAAAATCTTGGAAACTACTTTCCATGGTACGCAATTCCATGTGAGAATGTTATCTGTGGAAGGGCTGGAATTGACAGTTGGACTGGCTGAAGCGTTCGTGCTGGCTACTGTGCAGTTCCTGTTGACTATAATAAAACTACAGACTTACTTGCATATATTTGTAACATCTTTTTCACTACAAATATGATGGTGACGAGGATATTTGGGGCACGTGTTGTCAGAGCAGGCGGTGGAGCCTAGTCCAGGGCTGGTAAAAGTCATTGTGGATACCACAGCACCTGTTGACAAGGTTGAATTGAAGTCTTTTATAGGGCTTTGTGAATTCTATTTGAGATTTGTGCCAGATTATGCATCCAGGGTCAAACCTCTCACTAACATGTTTAAAAACAATTTACCGTTTGTATGGAACAGAAGCTGTCATGAAGCTTTTGAGGGGATTAAGTCACAATTGGTGGGTCCGAGAATTCTGAAGCCTTTTCATTTTAAGGTTGAATGCAAAATCACTGTTGACGCCAGTGGTTTTGGTCTGGGTGCAATCCTCACACAGAACATGAGGGTGCAGAGAATACCTTGGGGTATGCCTCAAGGGTCTTAAAAGGATCAGAAATTAATTTCTCAGTTATCAAGAAAGAACTGTTGGCTTGTTGGTGGGCTATCAGAAAGTTCCATTCCTACATTTGGGGAAATCATTTTATCCTGCGCATGGACAATAGTCCTTTGGTCTCTATCCTTTCAGGAGCACACAAAAAAAATTACCAGATTGACCAGCAAGCTTTTGCAATATGATTTCGAGGTTTCATATTTCCCTGGTAACAAGAATGGGCGAGCAGATTTTTTATCGAGATTTCCTGTTGTAGATGAGGAAATAGGTTTCGATGAAGATGAAGACCATGATAACTGCATTATAGCGTCAATGGTTATGGAAGATGTGTGCTATAAGTGAAATGGAGTGGAGGAGTGAGCTAGCCTAGGATGAATTACTGAGTCAAGTCATAAGTTTCGTGAAGAATGGTTGGCCAAAGGAGAAAAATGTAACGTTCCAATTTCAAACATATGTTAAAGTTGCTCTTGAACTTTCTGTTGAGAATGGCATACTGATGCATGGTGATAGATTGATACCGCCTGAAACTTTAAGATTAAGATTAGTGGGTGGAGCACATAAAGGACATTTGGGCAAAACTTTGACTAAGCTTAGGTTCTGGTGGCCTCGCATGGACAAAACTGTGGATGATTTTGTGGGAGAATGTGTGGTATGAACAAATGCGGAGAAGGGATTTAAGGTAAGAACTCCGCCCATGCAGCCAATAGAACTTCCTACCAGACCTTGGGAAAAAGTGGGCATTGACTTAGTTGGCCCTTTTAATTCATTGCCTTTGTCTTCTCGCTATGCAGTGGTGGTCATCGATTACTATTCTAAGTGGCCAGAAGTTTGTTTTTTAAGTGCACCTACTTCTGGATGTGTCATAGACTTTCTGAAAGATATTTTATAAAGGGAAGGTTTCCCAACTTCCATTGTTTCTGACAATGAAGTATAATTTGTTAGCGTACAATTTCAAACATTTTTAGAACAAGGAGGAATTGCTCACTGCAAAAGTTTGTTGTATCATCTTCAAACAAACGGACTTGTAGAATGCATGAATAGAGTGCTGAACAACTGTGTGCAGTGGCCCATTGCAAGTAAGTGCGTAGTACAAAATGCAGTGCGTTCAATGCTTTGCTTTTACCGTACCACTCCACATTCTTCCACTAAGGTTTCACCTTTCGATTAGTTGAGGGGAAAAAAACCTTCGTCCAAGATATATTCTGGTTGAATGTCAAGGTGGGTGAAAATGAATGCCATGGAAGGTGTGGTTGATTTTGTCAGACAGAATGTTAGTAAAGCACAAGAGTACCAGCAAAGACTTTTTGATTCTAGGAAAAGAGTGGTACAGCAACATGTTGCAGTTGGTGATGTGTTACAGGTGAAGGTTCCTGTTCATTCAAAGAAAGGCAATATGAAATATACAGGTCCAGTGGTAGTTGATAAGGTTTGTGGACATGTTGTTACAGTAAACAAAAAGATGTAGGCAGAGTGGTTAAGGTGAAATATCAAGGTGGTAACTGAAGCAGGTAGCACAAGTGTTCACAATGGGTTAAGAAAAAATCCCAACTCCAAAGACTTTCCCAAACAGTTGATACAAGTGTTAAGGTGCCAGTGGAGCCCCGTAGGAACAAACGACAATGTTTGGTTCCAGTTAGATATTGCTGAACTGGTTTCTGTTTCCCGTCAATGCCATGGGCACACTGTTTTGAGTGTTTGCAATAACATTGTTTTCTTTAAGCATGTTTGTTTTCAACAGGTGATTTATCAATGGACATGCTGTTTTCAATTTCCTTATTTTAGTTTAGATAGTTGTTTATGTTTAGATTTGATATAGCACTTTCATATTGATTGTATGAGGTTTCTGTTTTTGTGTTTTTCAAATTTGTTGCTGTTTGAAAAACAACAGGGAAAGGATAATGTAGTGGGTAGTGGTAGGCTTATGCTTCTGTCACCTGTAGAATCTTGGAAGCTACTTGCCATGTCACGCAATTCCATGTGAGAATGTTATCTGTGGAAAGGCTAGAATTGACAGTTAGAATGGCTGAAGTGTTTGTGCTGACTGCTGTGCAGTCCCTGTCGATTATAATAAAACTGCAGACTTACTTGCGTATATTTGTAGTGTTTTTTTCACTACAGAAATTGTCTTCCATTTGCAGTGATGAAAGAAGCAAGTAAAAGGGGAGAAGACTTGAAAATGAAATGATTTGCTGCCAAACCATGTAGTTCACCAGAAGTGTGACAACAAATCAGTCAGCAAGGCAGCAGCACTTTAGTGAGGGAAAATGAGGCTAACATAGGAAAGCCTTTGTACAAAAATCATAGTGTTTTGAACTCTCTCCTTTGATCATCAGTCAATGAAACAACATCAGAGTGGGAGTGATGTGGCCTAGGCATTTCAACCAACGGATGAGGCGGGCAGCATAGGTTTAGCTTCTTTTGAGTTTGGCCATGGCTTTTACTGGAAGGCCCACATATGTTCTGTTGTTGTAGTCTATTCTGGCGATCTCCATGACAAGCTCCAGTGTGATCCTTTGAGACAGAAGTAGAATGGGCAAGATTGGTTCAAGGAAGCATAGGTGGTAGAAGATATTTTTGCAATATTATCCTCCTATCTAATTATTAAAGAGGGCGGATAATCAAATTGCAAATATAAATTGTGTGACCTAAGAGACATTTCTCAGACTTGGTCAATCTGATCAGACTCATCTATGTTTGAACACTGTGTGGGCATTCCATGACCTTAGATCTGTGCCCCTTTTCAATAGAGACCTTGATGTGATTTTGGGTGCCATTCAAACTGTCAATTGAACTGTATGTGTTTTCCTCCCCAATGTGTACTCTTTCGACAGTGCACACAGAGTCCAACTACCCTTCTGACTAGGTTTGTGCTGTGTGGCTGTCTATATCTCTTAGTTTTAATTACATGTATAGTTTCTGTGCCTATCTCTCACACCATCTCCTTCATTGCACTGCTGAGTGCTATGCCCAGGGCAAGATAGGAGTACCTCTCTGGTCATTCACACACTACACTAAAATGCTTCCCACAACAAATGAAAACTCTGCAAATCATGCAATCCCCCACAATTTAGCATGCTACCCATCCAAAAATTTGCTTCAGCCAGCACAACCATGTATGAAACTCTACATAAATCCCACAATGCAATTCAAATGATAGACCTTATTTAAGCTGTTAAAAATGTTTGCAAGCAGTATCATACAGAAATAGAAAAGGGTAGCAGTGGGCTCTACCCAATAAAACATATTAAAAGTAATATCAGTTGAGTGACAGTGAAGAGGCAATGTTGTGTAGTTTGTCCTATTGGTTGGGAACAAAGAGAACCATTTGAGGGCTGTTCCCTCGATTCTTGATTTGGCTACAAGGTGGTCCAGGAATATTCTATGTTTGACTGAGATTGATGTCAATTAGAACACAAGGCTGCCTTTGGTCCAAGGTGGTGAGTAGATTTTCATGAATGGTAATGATAGAGGTAATGGTAACTTGGCAGAGTTATACCCCTGATTGGAAATATTTCAGGAGGTTATTCCATTCCAAATTAACTGTTAATTAACTATACACTTCAATATTTTGGCTAAGTAGAGAAGGCCATATATCGAAATGTAGAAGGCAAGAAATTTCGTGTTAGCATTTGGAATTCATGGCGTGGTTAAGTAGTTGTAAGACTTCTCCAGGCTGAAATAGTAGGTTGACAAATGACATGGACTTTGGAAGTATCCTTAGGAAGTGCTGTCATCATTATTGTATTGTATTGTAATTGTATTCATATAGCACTTACTACCCCTGACAAGGCGCCGAAAGTGCTCTTTGATGAAGGATAATCTGATTCTTTCTATTGGTATAAGACTTGTTCCTTAAACTAAAGAGATTCTCAAAGGGGCTTATGAATCATACAGAAAGGAGGAAACCAGACTTGAGAGATCTCTGGATATGCCACCAGTTATTAGGTACATATCAAATCTTTACATCTACAGGCATAGAGCCCTATTTAATCTGGATTACCAATCTGCAGCATAGATCTATCTCACTAGATTGAGACTGAATACAGTCAATTTCCTTGTGACCTTTCCCATAGGAGGTACTGTTATATTCCATATAGGTACCCTATATAGGCACAGGTGACACTGCAACCTTTCACCTATATCCTTCCCTACATTACATTCATAACAGTTCTTAGGCACTGACCTTTTACCCAGATATGACACTGCATTCAGAACGCAGGTTTTTCCCTGGTTCGATTCTCATACATTATGCATGAGGCTTCTTGGAAGCACAGCAGGACTAACAGTAGGATTACCATCTCCTGTATAATATCTCTGTATAAAGTTCAGGCCCGACGTCATCCTTTAGGCCGACACAGTAACACAGCAAGGTAGGACCCCTGGGAAGACCTATGGGTATATATACATCATGTCTTGCTTAGAAAGACAGAGGAGACCGTGACTTCCCGGCTGACACACTGACCAGAGACGCTGAGGTTCCTGCATGCAGATGCTCCAGCTAGCAGTGGTCTAACATCCCTCGCGGGGTGTCCAACTCAACACCAGGACGGGGTCCCACATTCTCTAAACTCTCAGGTAATGGGGTGGACCAGATCCTAGAGGGATTCTTGGCATAACACCTACATAGATGCTAGGTACATTTAGGTACATCTAGTTAGGGAGGCATCGTAGGAGTACGCACTTTTAGGTTGCACTTTTTATCATGTGTTTTATGTACTTGTATATATTCATGATTTCTGCAAGATGGTAGAACTATACCATCCCTTTACTTTTGTAGTACTGCTAATCATATATCTCTGCTACTGTCTAATGGTTGTTGCAGCTCATCTATTATACACTAGAATAACAACTATTCAATAAATACTTATTGAAACGCCCAGCCTGTTTATTCTGTGTAACTCTCTGAGACAAACTAAGTGAGCACGAGTGACTGAGCGAAAGGTAGTATATTGTTTCCACGATCCTGGGGGATCAGGGTTGTCATGTTCTGAGGTTGCCAAGAACTATTCTCTCCCCGATAAGAGGAGACTCTAGTGGCACTGTGAGCTAGCTGATACAGACAGGCTAACGTATCCGGTGGGGGTGCACGGAGTCAGTCCGCCACCAATCCCACAGTTTATGTTATCCAAACGCGCAGATCCTGTATAGATAATATAGGAACTACACGACATGGCGCCGCCAACGTTGGTTGGGTATTAATTTAACAGTAGAATCTGAGTAGTTCAGTCGTGCTATTCTCAGAGACCCCTACTCACAAAACACCAGAGACGTCTGGAGTGGGTGGGCACAAACTCCGCCACAGCTGAGTAGGCTACAAAATCCTATTTATTGGCTGTTGGTTAATCAAGCTTGAAGGACACAGTGCTCCTAAAATTGTGCATAACACCATATCTTGGTTCCCTTGAAAAGTTCTTTAGTGTACTAAAACAATGACTAACCAGGACTTGGATCCACTTCAACAAAATCTGCCCCTCACAGACGAGGAAGATTCAGACGCAATACAAATTGCACCAAAATGTAGAAATACAGTCACCCTGAGACTACTTGCGAATGGTTTATCAGCTAGGGGTGGCATAGTAGTTTTCGTGATTGAGGCGCACGAATCAAACAAAACAGAGGTATTTTATTTGTGGGTTACATTCCCAGCAGCAAATGCAAGAACAAAAACATTTCACTCTTACACAGAAGGAGATGCACCAGTGGAATATTGTCCGTTCGAGGACATAGAGGTTCCGCTCCCGTACCAGGAACACTTATACTGGTTTAAAGGTGCCCTACCCCATACAAGAAGAAGAGTAAGACTCGGCCCACTCGGAGGAGAAGGGGCTACATGGCCGATATTAGCAGCCTACACACCACATCCTGACATTGACACAATGCCACAAGGAGACTTACTCATACAACAAAGAATTAATTAAAATCTATAGAAACATGACGCAATTCGTCATGAGGACACTTAGGGCCCGATTCTGATGCGGGTTGGAAAAGCTTCCCGACCGAGGGCCTGATTCTGATGCGGTTAGGAATGCCTCCTAACGGCATTTGCTCCTTCCAAATCGGATCGGGAACGTGTCTTCCCGACCGAGGGCCCAATTCTGATGCGGTTAGGAACAAATGTTCCCATTGAAGTCAATGGGAGTTCAACCAAATCGTATCTGGAAGCATCCGGATGCATCCTACTCCGCCGGTCGGACTTTCCCGATCCGAGTGGGTCGGACACCATTTCCCAACCGATTCGGTCGGGAAGCTTTTCCAACCCGCATCAGAATCGGCCCCTTACTGTCCAACCAGCAATAGTTGCAACAAATGGAACTCAAATTCAGGGTACAGCAACTAAAATTACACCACAAACATTACACGCGGTAATGGGTACAATGCCCACAAAACGTGAACAAATACCATTCTGGGTAGCTCAGAAAATAACACAGCTAGAGGCAGTATTCCCGAATACTACCCCGTATGAAAAACACAGAATGCTAACAATCTGCTTGCCCATGGGGATAACTCCACAAGTAGAGGATTGTACCACTTGGGGTACAGTCTTTGCTGCCATTTATACCAGAACTCATGGTATCCAGTCATTAGCAGTAGTACCAGATGTATTGAGACAAATACAAAATGAGTACGGAGTAGAACCTGCCCTAAACTTAGGGATGAAGTTACTAGGTATCTATGCCCAGGTATCAGCCATAATACTAGCTAACATTAAGGGGGAAGCAGCTTCAGTGGCTATCCGCCAACGCCTAAGGGAGTTCAGTCGTTTAGAACAAGAACACGAACTACCAAAAATAATTGAAACTGCGTATGCAGAATTAGGCAGACAGTTTGGGTGGGAAAGCTTTAAAACCACAACTGATGGGCAGTCCTGAAAAGGACACTTCCAAGCAGACACCTACTTCAACTAAGAAGAAGTGGGACAATAAAAAACAACAAAACTTTAAAGGAAACAGATCTCAATCCCGAGGTAGATCTCCTCCACAGGAGCCCTCCGAAAAGAGGTATAACCTTAGGAATAGGGATAGCATTAGGAAACCTGACAGGTATCAGGATACTGATACACGTTCCTCTCGTTCCTTTCAGGGTTCATCGAAAAACTCGGAGAGGGAAGGATGGTCAGAAAGACAAGAAGAGCGTACAAAGTCCAGAGACAAGCAGCACACTCAAGATTACACTTCTAAAAAAGAAGAGAAGCCAAAGCAAAAGCCACAGTTCAAAAAGATGAAAGTTGCAGGTCTAAAGATCAGACATGCCCAGAATTCTGAGGACTCGACTACTGAACGGGGAATGGGCTCTGACGATGCTAGACAGTGAGGCAGAAATAACAATAGCTCGCCAGAACCTGAAGGAATTTCTGGTGACAGCAGACTTGAATGATTATATCACTGTAGAAACACCCGATACTAGGGTAAGTGTCCCACATAAAGTATATGAAATAACGCTCCAAATGGAGGGGGACACGTGTAGAACAGTGAGAGGTCTCTTTTGGGAGAACCTGACATTTGGCTATGACATTTTATTAGCTGAACAAGTTTGGCTGCCAGAATTCGTCATGGATTGCCCTAAAGGAGAAACGGTAATTCTTCCGGCTTTCTCAGACCATATTCCCAGGCACTTGCAACACACATATGCGCAGGAGTGGGCGGTAGCCTTGGCTCCGGCATTATACAAAAACCATGTTGGATGGGATGAGGATTCAACCCACCACATTATTCCTATAAAAAATACTCCAACTGCACAAAGGCAGTATGCAATAAACCAAGAAGCTAAAAAACAGGTCAGGGAGATCTTAGGTCAACTTGAATACCAAGGGGTGATCGAAAATTGCAACTCACCAATGAACAATCCTTTGTTTCCTGTCATGAAACCTGACAACACATATTGTCTAGTTTTAGATTATAGACATTTAAACACTTGCACTAAGACATTTGCAGTCCAAAATGCACACAGTGCCGCATTAATGAATAACATTGTGCGGAAAAAATATAAAACAAGACTTGATATCTCAAATGGATTTTTCTGCCAAAATATGGCGCCTGAAAGCAGGTATCTGACAGCCTTCTCAGCGCTAGGGACCCAATGACAATTTTGTCGACTCCCCCAAGGGTATAAGAATAGCCCGGGGTTGTTTTCGGCCAGAGTAACTGAGTTACTTCAAAATTTGAATGAAGAGGCATTGTCCTATGTGGATGATGTTTATCTGATGGACGATGACCTAGAGAAACACTTGAACAGAGTGAATTGCATAATTTTGGGATTTGCATCTGAGGGCTACAAATTCAACTTTAAAAAATAAAAAATTGCCCACCTCAGTGTCCTGTTTCTAGGATATGAGCTTTCAATTGAAGGAAAAAGCCAAACAGCCAATTTTTTAGAAAAATGCGCACTGCTCCAACCTCCAAAATCATTGAAAAATTTACAGTCAATTCTGGGATTTCTAAATTTTGGTAGAACATACATTTTGGATTACGCAGAAAGAGTAAAACCTTTCTACTCTTTAATAAAACCTGATTTTTCAGTAAAACAATGGACACAGGAACATACAGATACATTTCATTCCTTACAAGCTGACATGATAGCTTCCAAACACTTACAGGCACGCGTAAACGTACGCAACCTGGTGATCCATTTAGTTGCGTGTCAATTTGGGTACACCTATCTAACATATAATGAAGGTGAGACAGTACCAATTGCATACAAATCACATTTGTACACAAATGCAGAGATGCGCTTTGCATCTACAGAAAAGATTCTGACAGCAGTACAGACTGCTGTAGTGAGAGAAAGAGCACTGGCTCAGGGGAAACGAATAATAGTAGTGACTCCGGTTCCAGCCTTAGAGGCTGCGACAAAGGCAAGCGTTCCTAATGCTAAAGCCTTACATCCAAGATGGATACAATGGGCTAATTCTCTCACTGCAACAGATGTCGAATACAGGTACGACCCAAATTTAAAGACACAAGCATTCCTGCAATACGAAAAGAATATCCTCTACCAAACAAAATAATGCCTCTAGATCAGTATGAATATATAATTTACACTGACGGATCAGCTCAACCGGCCATAGGAAGTAAGCAACAATATAGCGCAGCATGTGCAATCGTTAAAGGTCGCATGCGGGATGGAAAGTTCCACCCAAGTTGCACAAAAGCGCAGTCTCTAGGAGACTGCACGGCACAGCTGGCAGAGTTAAAAGCGCTGATACTGGCACTGGTAAATACGGATCGAGAATTCCCCACACTAATTGTGTGCGATTCCTTTTACTGTGTACAGTCATATAATGAATATTTGCAGTACTGGGTTCAAAGCGGGTTCAAAGATGCAAAAGTTGGCACAATTAAGCATAAAATGCTATGGGAACAGGTAATGGAGTTGAAAACCGAACTACCAAGAGCTCACGTGATACATATACTGAGTCATCAGCGTGATGGCGTTCACGTTGAAGGGAATTGATTGGCTGATGAAGCCGCAAAGGGGGCTGTACGCACAGCTTCCGTAGCTGCAATCACTTGTTCTAAAACGAGAATAGACGGTGAGATTATGGTAGCTATCAATGCTTGTCGCAAAAACAGCGGAGGAGTACCAAAAAAGTTTCCACTCAAGTACTCCTACAAGTTAGATGCCAATAACATTCCATTTGCTCAGATTCCTGGAATGGGGGATAGAGTAATTCCAAACATGGATCGTAGGTTAGGTTTAATTCTAGCAGCGCATGAAGGGATAGGTTCTGCCCATGCAGGAGTTACGGCGACTGTTTCATTGTTGAAACAACGCTATTGGTGGCCTGGGTTAACAAAGCAGACTAAAGATTATGGGGTCGATTCTGATTCGGGCCGGAAAAAGCACCGACCGACTCGGAGCCGGAAATTATACCGACCGACACGTACCTGTAGCGCCCGACACGCCAAGTACGATGCAAGGCGTGCAAAATCCAACCGACACGTACCGAACCCAAGTCGAACGACCGAGCCGCACGGAAAACAGCAATCCGGTCGGAAAAACACGCGAATCCAACCGACCGACACGCACCCGGAACAAATCCAACCGAAACGTACACGCGAACTCCAAACCGCAAAGTACGATGCAAGGCGCGAAAACCACGAGCGAGTCGGACGGAGGACAAGCCGTACGACCGACACGCATACAAAACCGAGCTGAAGCAACACAAAACACCGCGACCGACGCGTACGCAGCATAGAAAACTGCACAAACACAGCGTGAACGAAACGGAGAACACCGTACGAGACAAATGCAGGGTCCGACTTGGTCACAAGAACGTTTCCAACATGCACAGACAGTACAAAGGAAAAATCACACAAAAAAAGGCCAAACAAGCAATTACAAAGCCAATAAATACTGGGGGTGGGGACAGAGAACAAAGACACACCCACAACTCCACCCATATAAAGGACACAAATCACAACCATGATCCTTTGCAAATGCCATTCCACTGCCAGCACCCAAGAGACAGCAACCACACACCCACAGCTCATCCCTCACACAAGCCACACACCATCAGCACACCAACAAATACCTACCTCACATACACCCAGCAAAACACACACTAACACACCCTCACCTGCACACCAACACACACATCACTCACCATCACCCCCCATCACCATGCCCCCCAAGAAGAATCACAAGTTCCTAGATTGTGAATTGGAAGTCATGGTAGACGAGATCCTCAGGGTAGAGCCACAGCTGTTTGGCACACTGGTCCAACAGACCCCCATCTCCCAGAAAACCAAGATGTGGGAGAGGATCATCAACAGGGTGAACGCACAATCACCATGTCTGCGCACAAAGACCGACATCCAGAACAGGTGGTATGACGTGCGCAGGAGGGTACGGGACCTGCTCAAGAAAGACTACCTCCTGAGCCAATACACCGGCAGTGGCCCTCCTGCCAAGCCAATATACCTCAGGCCCTGGGAGGAGAAGGTGCGGGCCATCCTTCCGCCAGTGAGCGTCTATGGACTAGAGAACATCCCAGAGCCTGGTGAGTACACAACAAATGTACACAATATTCTGCCACAAAACACACACACATCACTGTCAAGGGAGAGTCAAACCATGCACTCATAGCAATTACACAGCAACCAGAACAGAATCATCCCAAAATGTGTATGTCAGTCAGATAAACACAACACATGCCATCAAAAAAGTCACATCCAACTGTGCCATCACATGTACAAACACAACTACAACTACAGCTAGGCAGTGGCACAAATAGAACTAACAAACACATCCAGACATGTAGCCACCACAACAACACCAACACACAGTGAAGACCACTCAAAGGAAGGAATTCTGTGTATGCTGGCCAAGTCAGTGTAGCCAATAGCATCATGGGAGTCGCAGTCACACATATTGCCCCCCCCAACTGTCCCATCAACACCACCATGAACCATGCGCACATCACAGGGAGTGGAGAAGGACTCACAAGATGGCTGACACTGGCAACTGCTGTGGGGAGCACAAGGCCCTGCTGGCAACTGTGCACCAACAAACAGCAGGACACCACTGACTGACATCCTGAGAGACAACTTCCACTCCCTGCAATGCAAGCACGTTCCATGGTGGGATATCTGGCTGGCTGGGTGGGAAGGAGGACTTGCAGCACTGACCATAGTCACAAGCACCTCCCCTCACACCCCCCTCAACACAAACTCCACAGAACCCACCTGGTAGAATGCAATGCCTCCCATCCTAACTCAAGATCCCACAAAGAACCACCACCCTGGGTTATGTTGTGTGAAGCACAGGGACACTCTTGGGACTTTTAGCCAAACAACTGCCAGGACAACACTCCCAGCCATCCTGTCAGCACAGCCAGCCCACCCCACAGGGAAGCAGAGTCAAAAGGAAGGAAGCATGGGTATGCTGGGAAGGGGGGTGGAGGCAATAGCATGATGGGAGTGTTAGTCACAGACATTGCTCAGCCTCACAACTGGCCCATCAACACCACCCTGAACCAGGCTCACATCACAGGGAGTGGATAAGGACACACAAGATGGCTGACACTGGCTACTGCTGTGGGGAGCACAAGGCCCTGCTGGCAACTGTGCACCAACAAACAGCAGGACAACACTGACTGACATCCTGAGAGACAACTTCCACTCCCTGCAATGCAAGCACGTTCCATGGTGGGATATCTGGCTGGCTGGGTGGGAAGGAGGACTTGCAGCACTGACCATAGTCACAAGCACCTCCCCTCACACCCCCTCAACACAAACTCCACAGAACCCACCTGGTAGAATGCAATGCCTCCCATCCTAACTCAAGATCCCACAAAGAACCACCACCCTGGGTTATGTTGTGTGAAGCACAGGGACACTCTTGGGACTTTTAGCCAAACAACTGCCAGGACAACACTCCCAGCCATCCTGTCAGCACAGCCAGCCCACCCCACAGGGAAGCAGAGTCAAAAGGAAGGAAGCATGGGCATGCTGGGAAGGGGGTGGAGGCAATAGCATGATGGGAGTGGTAGTCACAGACATTGCTCAGCCTCACAACTGGCCCATCAACACCACCCTGAACCAGGCTCACATCACAGGGAGTGGATAAGGACACACAAGATGGCTGACACTGGCTACTGCTGTGGGGAGCACAAGGCCCTGCTGGCAACTGTGCACCAACAAACAGCAGGACACCACTGACTGACATCCTGAGAGACAACTTCCACTCCCTGCAATGCAAGCACGTTCCATGGTGGGATATCTGGCTGGCTGGGTGGGAAGGAGGACTTGCAGCACTGACCATACTCACAAGCACCTCCCCTCACACCCCCTCAACACAAACTCCACAGAACCCACCTGGTAGAATGCAATGCCTCCCATCCTAATTCAAGATCCCACAAAGAACCACCACCCTGGGTTATGTTGTGTGAAGCACAGGGACACTCTTGGGACTTTTAGCCAAACAACTGCCAGGACAACACTCCCAGCCATCCTGTCAGCACAGGCACACTACCCCACAGGGAAGCAGAGTCAAAAGGAAGGAAGCATGGGCATGCTGGGAAGGGGGGTGGAGGCAATAGCATGATGGGAGTGGTAGTCACAGACATTGCTCAGCCTCACAACTGGCCCATCAACACCACCCTGAACCAGGCTCACATCACAGGGAGTGGATAAGGACACACAAGATGGCTGACACTGGCTACTGCTGTGGGGAGCACAAGGCCCTGCTGGCAACTGTGCACCAACAAACAGCAGGACACCACTGACTGACATCCTGAGAGACAACTTCCACTCCCTGCAATGCAATCACGTTCCATGGTGGGATATCTGGCTGGCTGGGTGGGAAGGAGGACTTGCAGCACTGACCATAGTCACAAGCACCTCCCCTCACACCCCCCTCAACACAAACTCCACAGAACCCACCTGGTAGAATGCAATGCCTCCCATCCTAACTCAAGATCCCACAAAGAACCACCACCCTGGGTCATGTTGTGTGAAGCACAGGGACACTCTTGGGACTTTTAGCCAAACAACTGCCAGGACAACACTCCCAGCCATCCTGTCAGCACAGGCACACTACCCCACAGGGAAGCAGAGTCAAAAGGAAGGAAGCATGGGCATGCTGGGAAGGGGGGTGGAGGCAATAGAATGATGGGAGTGGTAGTCACAGACATTGCTCAGCCTCACAACTGGCCCATCAACACCACCCTGAACCATGCTCACATCACAGGGAGTGGAGAAGGACACACAAGATGGCTGACACTGGCTAGTGCTGTGGGGAGCACAAGGCCCTGCTGGGAACTGCGCACCAACCAACAGCAGGACACCACTGTCAGCCATCTTGCCATTGCCCTCACACCCACACACACTGAACTCCCCACAAAAGCAAGTAAGTATGGGAATGCTGGCAAGTGGGGTGGAGGCAATAGCATGATGGGAGTGGCAGTCACTGATATTGGTCACCCCCACAACTGTCCCATCAACACCACCCTGAACCATGCTCACATCACAGGGAGTGGAGAAGGACTCACAAGATGGCTGACACTGGCTACTGCTGTGGGGAGCACAAGGCCCTGCTGGCAACTGTGCACCAACAAACAGCAGGACACCACTGACTGACATCCTGAGAGACAACTTCCACTCCCTGCAATGCAAGCACAGTCCATGGTGGGATAACTGACTGGCTGGGTGGGTGGGAAGGAGGGCCGGCTGTCAACCAAACACAACCAATGCAGACCATGTTCACACCCCAACAAATACATAGAAATGCCCAAATAATGCAGGACAATGTGCCACACCAATATCAAGCCCTGACTGTGACGACTTAGGACAATGCAATGTACAGGCCCGCACCCAGAGGCACAGTCACAACTGTCATGTGTGTCAACCATTGATGCCTGCAGAAACATAACATACATTGTGTGTGTCTCCCAAAAACAGGTGATGATGGGGACACAGCAGCAGACGCTGAGGAGTCCCAGTCCCAGGCTCAAGAGGATGCGGAGCTCACTGGTGTCGTACAGCCTCTGCCCTCCTCGGACGAAGAAGACCAACCTAGCACATCCGGTGCAAGTCTACATGCAGCACCAGCAGGACCACCAGCTGCAACACCAGCAGGACCACCAGCTTCACCCCCTGCACCCACCCCTCCAACGACTGTCAACACAAATACCATCCCTGCCGACATGGACAGAACAAGGAGCAACACCAGCACAGGGACCCTGGACCAACCTGGGGCCATGGACACCACCACCACCACCAACCCCCAAGGTGGACCAGGGTCATCAGTGCGTGCCACTGCACGCACTGCACATGTCAGCAGGGGTGGTGGGAGGGGTGGGAGACAGAGGTCGCTGCTTGCAGAGGTTGCTGGTGTGCATGTTGACCCACAACTGGTACGCATAGCTGATGCGTACCAGTCCAGCACCGGAGACCTCAGCCAGGTAGTGGGGCTCCTCAGAGACATGAAACAGCAACAGGCTGCCCATCATGCCCGCTTGGACTCTCACATGTCCCACGTGGAGTCACACATGTCCCGCGTGGACTCACACATGTCCCGCATGGAGTCCAAGTGGGATGCACTGCATGAGATGACGGCGGTGCACAGGGACATTTTACAATGCCTCCGCCAGATGAACAGCAACCAGTCCACACCTCCCTGTGTGCCAACAACATCTGGTGCTGCCCAAACTGCAACTGCCACAGGGAGGGAGGATGACTCTGGCGGAGAGTCCCCTGCACCGCAGCAGCCTGTACTTGAGGGCCCCCCAAGAAGAGGGGTCGTCCGAAGAGGGGCAAGTGAGAGGCCAATGGCCAAGCACAACTCCCAGGAAGCCTGAACCTGTTCTGGATGTTCACCTTTGTGCACAGACTGTTCACCCTGTTGACGGCAACACTACTCCCACACATTGCATGGGGAGTACAAGTTGGACCAATGTGTCAGACAACTGTGGCCCGATACTGGGGATTCTGTCTACCAGGACTTTCAATTCACCTAGGAACTTCTGATTGCAAGATTTATGTACAGCACTACCCATCCTATGCACTATTCACACAAATGTATCACAATAAACACACTAATACACCATACTTGCCTCTGTTGTGATTCCAACGTGGGTGCTGTTATGGGGATGATGAACTGCAAAATTACACTGTGTATGCGAACTGCAACAGCAAGTACAACACAGGCATGTGAGTAAAGGCAACGTGACACATATGAGGGAGACACACCACCAGGGCTACACAACACATACACACCTAGGCCATCTGACTCATTGCCTACACTGATGTTGCCAGGGAAGACGGTGCAATGCACAGACACCACACCCATTCCCAGTTGTAGTCAAGTAGCCCATAGGTGCAGTAAGCAAATGGCAGTCAAATGTGTGACCACAGACAACGCACATCACAAAGTGAAGCACAGGTTTATTACACAGTTGCAACATGTCGTAACCACTACAGATGCAAGGTAATCCCACCTGGCAGCGGGCACACAGTCAACAACTGTAGACGGAAGGAAGTCCATGGGTGTGGCGCACATCACCTGTAGGGACACAACAGCTACAAGCCTGGAAGTGCACTCACGTCGTCGGTGGACACAGTTGACCAAACGAATCTGAAAGTACCCTGTGAAGGACAGAAATGACACACAGTCAAAAGCAATGGAGTACAGGACAGAACAGCAAAACCCATGCACAATACATGTTACAAGATACCCACCCAGAACCAAGTTAGCATGTCAACACTGTTGGGGAGTACCTGTAAGCACACATTGCAACACACATCCAGTCAAGTAGCCCATGGACACACTCCAACAGCACCAGAGCACCACCTACAAATATCATGCCAACTCACATCATTGACATGACACCTCAGGATACTCACATTCAGCTAAAGAAGTTGGTGATGAGCTGTGTGCGGACATCACCCTCATCATCATCATCATCATCGTCACTGGCATCGTGGTCCAGGCCAGGATCCTCCACAGGTGGCGGATGTTGGTCATTGTCATCCTGGATGAGAGGCAACTCCTTCCGCACTGCCAGGTTGTGGAGCATGCAGCAGACGATGATAATCTTGCACACTTTCGCAGGGGCATATGGGAGGGACCCTCCGGTCTTGTCCAGGCAGCGGAAGCGGCTCTTCAGGAGACCAAATGTCCGCTCAATCACTCTCCTGGTCTGACCATGTGCCTCATTGTAGCGCATCTGGGCTGGTGTCACAGGGTTCCTGAGGGTGTCAGCAACCACGGCATGTTGGGGTATCCCGAGTCACCTACGGACAGACAAGTGCACATTAGCTGACTTGGAAAAGTGGGCGGAATACTACAGATCAGATCACACACAATGGCACAAAGTCAGTACACACCGACAAGCCAGGCACTCTGGTTCTGCATCTGTGCCATCATCCTGGGGATGCGACTACTCCTCATCACAAAGGCATCGTGTGCTGAACCAGGGAAACGGGCACACACGTGTGTGATTGTCATGTCTGCAAGACACACCACCAGTGCATTGACCGAGTGGTAGTGCTTGCGGTTCCTGTAGGCCTGCTCCTGGGCCTGTGGTGGTACCAAAGCCACATGTGTCCCATCAATGGAGCCAATGACATGCAGCATCCTCCCCAGGGCATAAAAGTCACTCTTCACGTCAGTGAGTCATCGCAGTCTAGGGAAATAGATGTACCGGTTCAGGAATAGCAACATTGTCGCCAAAACATCGCGGAGCACACGGCTCAACATGGTCTGTGACATCCCACCAGCAGTTGCAACTGTATGTTGGAAGGTACCGGTGGCAAAGAAGTGTAGGGCTGCCATCACCTTCACCTTGGGGGTCAGCGCTGTAGGATACGGCCGGCCAGGCTGCAAATGTGGGGACAACTGCACTGCCAAATCCTCAATCAGCTGCCTGGTGAAGCGGTACCGTCGGATGCTGTCCCGTTCCACCATCGTTGCCAGGTCTGGGAATGGTCGATGGACAGCAGGAGCCCTGCAGTGCAGAGGAGAAGTAAGCAAGATTGTCAGTCAGCCCACATATGCGGCATTGAACACACTCAATACCCCAACATACATCATTATGAGGCACAACTACATGAAGTGTGCAGTTCCGTAAGGACATGTATGGTACATACATGGCCAACATCTGTCAACACGGTCCAACAAGTGGCATCAATTAGTCCCAGGTTGGCCCATTGGATATCATGAGGCCGTGTCACAGTTCCCATCTCCTGCTGCCGTGTCACAATCACCCCCCACAGTGACATGTGAGGACAGATGTGCCTCAGGCACCACAGCTCAACGACAGGTACATTCCCAGGGACCCTGTATTGCCACATGGACACTGGCATTACATGGAGTATCATGTATACACCACAGCAAAACAACCATGACCCCCACAGGTAGTGGTCCCACTTGCCACGGCAGGACAGACATGGACGTCTGTGACACACACACGCACAACATCAAAGTCCATGCACACACAACGCGGATGTGGAGACTGTCTCCCATTGTGCACATGAAATCAGAGACATTGTAAACACTACATGCACAAAGACTGTGGAGGACCATCACTATTGTGCCACTGGGACACCCTGGCTTAAATATACCGTCCCACATGGGACTCACGGGGTATGTGACATGACATACACATACACCACCGTGAAATGTGACCATGGCACATGCACAGATATGAACAGTTGCACATCACAGTGGTCATGTACACGTAACACCCAGGATCCTGTCCACATGAACACGTGCACAGCCTGGGGGTGGCTGCCCACAGGTGACACCCACAGGACAACATGTACACCAACATACACACAATAGGAAATGCAGCCTTACATGCCTTATGATAAAGTTTGGACAGGCTGTCGTGATGTAGGTGTGCCCCTCACTCCCTGGGAGCTATCTGTGGCTGGCATATGTCCATCTGAGACAGGCATGCTGACATATGCCAGTCACATGTACAGTGATGCGTTGACCAGCAATGGACCGATCGGTGCCTCTGGCCGGCCCATTGCATTCAATGTGTGCGGGTACGCGTTGTACCCCTGTACGCGTTGTACTGCAATGGACCGATCGGTGCCCCCGGCCGGCCCATTGCATTCAATGTGTGCGGGTACGCGTTGTACCCCTGTACGCGTTGAACTGCAATGGACCGATTGGTGCCCCCGGCCGGCCCATTGCATTCAATGTGTGCGGGTACGCGTTGTACCCCTGTACGCGTTGAACTGCAATGGACCGATCGGTGCCCCCGGCCGGTCCATTGCATTCAATGTGTGCGGGTACGCGTTGTACCCATGTACGCGTTGAACTGCAATGGACCGATCGGTGCCCCCGGCCGGCCCATTGCATTCAATGTGTGCGGGTACGCGTTGTACCCCTGTACGCGTTGTACCGCAATGGACCGATCGGTGCGAACCCATTGACAATGGCCTTGCCTGGCAACGGACGCGTTTTCGAATTTCGAACGAGTCGGTTGCTGGAAATTCAGTTAGTCACCCACAACAATGTTGCAAAATCATGTATGTCATGAAGTTGAAGATTTGAAGGATGCTGTGGGCGTGTTTTGGTGCTGCTATTCCATGGATTGGCCAGATTCAGAAGATGCAAACGACTTGGACCTATCACTTTGGACACAAGGGACAGTATCTGCCTCTCCAGCACATATATATTGCTGGCTGTTCCCCTGAGAGCTCACTTGCCTGCACTACATGCTCCAGGACGACATCTGCCACTGCACTGCTGCTGTCTCTGCCCCTCTGGACCCTGCAATAGCACGTACTGTGGAGAGAGCCCCAGCCTTCAGCCTTGAGGAGAACCAGGCCCTGCTGGACAGCCTACTTCCACAGTACAGCAAGCTGTATGGGACACCAGGGGAGCAGGTAAGTGTTCTGTGCACTGCCTTTCTGAATGTGCATATTGTCTGACTAGCAAGGCTGAAAGTCTGCACGCCACTGGCTAGCAGGCTCACTGAGTAGTTGTCACCCCCATAGTGTGTAGTGACATGCACTGGACAGGTATGGTGCAGTGACAGTGCATTTGAACAAGGTTTTACTTCCCATGCAATGATACCATGTAGTGACGTCTGGCAAACTGTCCATGGGCAGCTTTGCACTGCCTGTGTACATCATGTGCCCCTGTGATTGAGACATGTATATACAACTGTGTCATGGACGGATATGTTGCATGTGTAGTAATGGCCTTTTCACTTTGTCATCCTGACAGGTTAATGCCCATCGGAAGCAGGAGATCTGGAAGGACATCGTCCGGGCTGTCCGGTCCGTGGGGGTCTACAAGCGCCGGATCCGCAACTGCCAGAAGAGGTGGCAGGACCTTCGGGGCTGGACCCGGAGGATTGCACGGGTCCAGCTGAAGCTGTCGCCTCCTCGCAGGAGGGGCGGAACACGGACCCTGACCCCCACATGCTCCAGATCCTGGCGGTGGTGTTTCCAGACCTGGATGGGCAGCTGAAGGCCAGACAGCAGCAAGGAGGGGGTGAGTCAAAGACTGCACTGTGAACTCTGTATTACATGCTTTGTGCCCTCCTCTGGCCTGGTTCAACTGCCACAGTGCAGCAGTCATGTTGTCCAGGAGCCATGTCCCTCTATTGTGCACTGCCCACTGCTCATCTGATACCCAGGTGTGGCCCTTACATTCAGGGAATTGTGTCACTTGGGACTGTGTCCTTGCAGTTTGCTTCACTAAAGGTGGGGGACAGCATCTGTTTCCCTAACTCTGTTGTGGGCATCATGGGTGGGTCCATTGTTCACACTACGCCTGTGTTCGGACATGTAATCTGCGTGTTGCTTTGATATGCGGTCCACTTGCTGAGCTGAGCCACCACATGTGCCTGGGGTATGTGGCACACGCCCATGCAGCGGGTGGGAACAATGTTTGGGCCCCAGGAGTGTGCAGATTACGTGTGTCACACATACATAGCCAGCTATCCACTGTCCAGGGCTCATCCCTCATTCATGTGGGGCAGGACAGACATGCCTACTCCAGGCCATGCAATGCACTCTGTACTCCCACTCCCGTGTATCAGCTGACACATTGTGCGCAGTGATTTGACCCCTCAGGTGTCTGCCTCTGTGTCAGTGTGCTGTGGATTAGTTGCCAGGACTGCTGGGGTGTTTCTTGGTAGGGGCTCAGCATGCCCCTGGAGATGTGACCATAGGAGACGATACTTGTGTGTCACATAGGTGTTTGATCAGCTGCCCGTGCAGACTGGGGTATGCGAATGTGAAGTTCAGGCAGCTGTTCCCCATTCACAGCAGATTGTGAGGGGCTCAGGTTCAGAGGGTAGTGTCACAGGTTTCCCATATGTCCAATAGGTATGACCTGGACAGATGAGGGTTAAGATGATGTGTTGTGTGGGGGATGTACATGTGCACTTGTGCAGCTCCAGGACTTGCATTCCCCATGACCTACTATTGTGACACAGTGCAGAGTGTTGTTGTCTGGCTGCCAAGTCATACATCACTGAGACAGTGATGTATGACTTAGCAGTCATGCCTACGCCATGGCATGTGTCTACTTATTGGTGATCCTGCAGGGGAGTGACATGTGCTACATGCACACCATTGTGGTGATGGCTATCAGGACATGGGTGCATCATGGTGTCTGTCGCTGGTATGCATCACATGCATTTCCTATTTGACTCTGGGCATCCCTTTCATCCGGAAACCTGTACTGACTCAGTGGCAAGAGCTGTGATGTGTGCATGTCCACATGCCACACCGTGTCCTCTGCACTGTCCAACTACTGTGTACTTGGTGCATGTGTCCACACTGGGGTGTTGCAATCCAACAGACACCAGACAGATGGGTGCAAGGCCATGTGGGATGTGAGTGCCATGGTTGGCATCAGACTGACAATTGGCTTCTCCTGTTCAGTTAGGGCACTTTTAGCAATGTACAACTAATGATGCCAGGGCTTGCTCTGTAATGTGCTGTGCTCACAGTGGTGTGTGCGTTTGGTGCAGGTGACTGATGTCTGTCTCTTTCCCCATTGTTTGCAGATACATCCACGGCCACGGAAGGGGACAGCTCCACGGACCAGGAGGAGCTGGAGAGCCAGACTGGGTCAGCAGCCGAGGAGTGGTCGGAGGGACCCAGTGGCACGGAGGGCGAGGGGAGCCACACCGAGGAGTCCTCAGCACCATCCACCTCAGCTGAGGACCAGAGCAACTCGGAGGATGACTCCCTTATGGAGGCGGGTGTCAGCAGCCACCACACCCCAGCTAGTGTTGCTGTCCCCGCCACCACCAGCACCACCACCGCCCTCCCATCGGCTCCCATTCCCCAGGTCCGTGGAGGCTCCCATGTTCGGGAGCGTGTCTCCTTTGGGCCAGGCACCGCACCCCCTGCCCCTGTGTCCCCTGCTGCCCTGAGTGAGGAGTCTGTGTACCTCCTTCGCCAGCTCCATGCAGGGCAGACAGCCATGCTGAGTGTCCTCCATGCGCACACCGCTCTGTTGACTCAGCTGGTGTCGTTCATGGAGGGCATCTCATCGGGCATGTCTGACCTACAGAGGGGCAATAGGTCCATGGACTCCTCCCTGACGGCAGCAGTGTCCCTCCTCAGACAGTCCCTCACCCCTCCTGCCTCTGCTCCATCCACACTCCCCAGCACCTTACCCGTCCCAAGCACACACACACCGGCACAGGCACACACCAGCACACACACATCCAGCACACAGACACACACGCCACAAACAAAACGCACATGCACGCACAGTCAGGGGACTGAAACCAGACTCACAGGGGATGGGGCCCTGGTACACACACACGCATCCACGAGCACTGCGCAGTCCTCAGTTGCCTCTCCCTCCAAAACACCCTCCCTTGCCTCACCTGCAACCCCAAAGACCCAGCGCCTCTTCCTCAGTGACCTCGGCCTCTTCCCCTCCGATCCAGCTGCTCCAGCATCCATGGGGAAGAGGAAGCCCCCCCACACGGAGCAGAGTGCCCCTCGCCCCCGGACACCCTCCCCCAGGCGCAGGCAGACTGAGGCCCCCACCCGCAAGTCCCCCCGGAGTCGTAAGAGCAAGACCCTGTCGCCGCCCTGCAGCTCAGGCACCAGGTCTCCTTCCTCCATCCCTCAGGCCCCCACTCCACAGGTGCCCCCACCACACCCTGCCCCAGGTTCCCCCACCCACAGATATACCATCCCCAAGAGGATCCGGCCTTCTCCCCCTGCCACTTGCTCTCCCGGCACCACACCCCCCGCTGCGCTTGTCTGTGCCACTGATGTGGTGAGGGTGTCCTCCCCCTCTGTCCAGCCCACCTTGCCTGTTCCCCATTCTCCTCCCCTGGTGGTAGGCACTGCAGTGGAGTCCACTACCACCCTGTCTGACTTGGGCACTGCAGTGGCGGACCTGTCCACTCCATCTGCAGGGTCCACTGCAGTCGTGCCGGCACCCACAACATCTGAGTCATGCCCCCCAGTTGTGCCGGCACACACCATGTCAGACACCTCCACTGCAGTTGTCAGTGGCTCTCCAGCACCCACCACCCCTTCCCTGCTTCCTCCTGGTGAGCCCTGATCCTGTCCCTGCGGTGCCTGGCCTACCCCCCCGGTTGCCCCTCCTAGCGGATTGTCCCTGGTTTTGTGCAGGCATGTGTAGGGTGACATCTGCCACTGTCACCCTGTTTGGACTTTAACAATGGACTGGCCATTGGCCTTTGTGTTTTTTCTGGACTTTGTTTTCATTCCACACATATGCTGAATAAAGCAACTTTCTGTTCTCTAGTGCTTATGCTTCTGATGTACATGTTGTTGATGATGCTAACCATGCCCTTGCTGCAGTGATGGTGATATTTGGTCTGATGATAATGAAGTGTTACTGTGCAGGAACCCATGTGGTCCAGGGGGAATGTGTCCTATCCTGTGGTGTATCCATGTCATCCATAGCAGCATCTGAGGGTGTCATGTGTTCAGTATTTGGCAATGGGATTTCCTAATTAGATTAGCTATTTCACATCTGTGGCTTCCACCCCTGCACATCTGTTGTGCCTGCCATTGTTCAATTCGTCTACTTCCCTGACCGTGTGGCCATCTCCACTGGACACGCAGGTTTGGGCTTCAATGGGGAAGGACTCATCTGTGTTGTCAGTGCAACATTGCTATACAAGTGTGTTGGATCTGTGCTGATGATTCCGTTGGCACTTCCATGACCAGGCTGATGTGACGGGAGCCCTCATTTGGTGCTAATTGTTGATTGTGTGACCAAGTGCTCAGCTGACATGATGGGGCCCTACTGAGGCAACATATGGCACAGCTTTCCTCACACAGGAGTGGAGTCCCCTCATGGCAGTGTGTACTCCTGTGACATTGCCTGCGCCCAAGGTGTGTGTTGTATGTGCATGTCTGTGTGTTCACTTCCGTTTAGCTGTGCATGCTGTGATCCCTAGTGTTGTACCTGTTTGTGATGCTAGCTGAGTTGACCTATGTTCCCCCAAAGTCTTCTCCCTGGGTTCTCTGTGATGTGGGTGCATGGCACATTACTGGTCATCAGGGTATCACCCATAGGTGTGTTTGCTGTCAGGGCTGAGTTTGTGTGCCGACGCAGATGGGTCACAGTCAGGTTTCCCCTTGGCACTTGTTGTTTGCCCCTGTCATGTGATTTCCAGTTTGTGTTATCTTTCAGTGATTGTGACACGTTGTGTGTGTGACTGCTGGCACTCCTCAGGGTCCGGGCTGCAATGTTGGTTGTTGTCTATGTGTGTTCTTTGTGGGTGACCTTGGCTTCTTCATTGGTGTGTGACTGTGGCTGGGATCCCATTGGTTGGTGTGGTATTGCCGTCATGTCCATGTACAGCGTAGTGTGCAGTGTGTCAGACATTCAGGAGTCTTGTTGAGTGGCCATGTGTGATGTGTTTCTGCACCTTGGTTCCCACCCACCACCCTGGAATAGTCATGGGTGCATGTGCAATGTCACCAGTGCATGTGTACTTCACTGCTGCACATTGTTGGAGGTCGAGGGGTGTGGTGTTGAGTGTGTGCAGATGAGAGTTGTTGCCCGGCTAGGCCCCTGCCTCCATGTTGGCCTTGGCTTACTGGCCATGCTGATTGATTTGTGCTTGTGTAGGTGTGATGGTAGTTAGTTGCTCAGGACACGTGACTGTGGTTCACAGTGTGAACGACATTTAGCTTTGTCATCACAGTGGGATTGTAATGCAGCCCAGGGTCACCACATTGTGGGGGCCCTGGGGGTGGTGCTGTGGTGTGTCTGTGTCTTGCTGTGTCAGTTGCTGTCCCTACGTGCCTGTGTGACATGTGTGATTTGTGCTCCCTCTCATCTGACAATGCCTGCTTGCCCACATAGGGGATTTGGATCCATGAGTTACCTTTGTGTGGCACTGTATGCACATCTGTATGATTGGTATTCAGGTCTCCTCATGTGTTGTGTGGTTGCCTGGGGACACTGGCACCCCCCTCACCTGTTGTGTATGATGTGCAGTGTGGGTCTGCCTGTTTGTGTTTGTGCATCTGCACCACTGCATTGGCATATCTTAGGTGTGCCATTGGCTGTATGTAGTTTGGTGGGTTTCCCCTGCTGTCCCTGGGACTCCTAGGTCATCGGTCAGCACAATGATCATGGTTTGTGTGTCCCATTGCTGCCATGGTATGGTATCTGTTCACCTCACATCTGCAGTCTCCACAGGGTATCTGCATTTGTGTGCCCATTGGTGCAAATATGTGGGTCTGCATTCTGATGGTCACTTCTGTCATTGTGTCATTGATGAATGTTGACGCTGTCAGCCCCCATGGGTGTTGTTTGTCTGCACATGGCCAAAGGTATGTCTTATTTGCACTGCAGTATTTGGCTCACCCAATTTATGTTGCAATGGGACACATACACTACTTTGCCACTGATGTGTTTTTTGTTCTGTGACCAGGAATCATCCATGCAGTTTGGCAGTTGCACCTCTTTCTTTGTCAACACTTACATTTTGGTCACTGTGATGATGGGGGTTTAGACCCCATTGCCACAATGTTCAAAATGTGCTTCAGCTATGGACCCCACACTTACATTTTGCTCACTGGGATGATGGGGGTTTAGACCCCATTGCCACAATGTTCAATATGTGCTTCAGCTATGGACCCCACACTTACATTTTGCTCACTGTGATGATGGGGGTTTAGACCCCATTGCCACAATGTTCAAAATGTGCTTCAGCTATGGACCCCACACTTACCTTTTGGTCACTGTGATGATGGGGGTTTAGACCCCATTGCCACAATGTTCAAAATGTGCTTCAGCTATGGACCCCACACTTACATTTTGGTCACTGTGATGATGGGGGTTTGGACCCCATTGCCACAATGTTCAAAATGTGCTTCAGCTATGGACCCCACACTTACATTTTGGTCACTGTGATGATGGGGGTTTGGACCCCATTGCCACAATGGTCATGGCCTGCTTGCATTGTGGGTGCCACACACATATATGTGTGGCACATGTGCTAGGGGGTCACATTGTATGTTCAAAGTCATGTTCGGTGTTGTAGGCATTTGACACAGTCTACACACGCTTGTCATGGTGTTGGGGGATGTCTTTTCTTGCATTCCCTAGGTTGTGGTGTGCTGGTTGTGTCATGCATTGTCCATCCTATGAGTGGGGGTGGTAGTAGTGGTAGGCATCCAGCCCCCCTGGGTGAGGGTGGTAGTAGTGGTAGGCATCCAGCCCCCCCTGGCGAAGGGTGGTAGTAGTGGTAGGCATCCAGCCCCCCTGGGTGAGGGTGGTAGTAGTGGTAGGCATCCAGCCCCCCTGGGTGAGGGTGGTAGTAGTGGTAGGCATCCAGCCCCCCCTGGCTAAGGGTGGTGGTAGGCATCCAGCCCCCCCTGGGTGAGGGTGGTAGTAGTGGTAGGCATCTGGCACCCCCATGGCTAAGGGTGGTAGTGGTGGTGGGCATCTGGCACCACCCTGGCTCAGGGTGGTAGTAGTGGTGGGCATCCAGCCCCCCCTGGGTGAGGGTGGTAGTAGTGGTAGGCATCCAGCCCCCCCTGGGTGAGGGTGGTAGTAGTGGTAGGCATCCAGCCCCCCTGGCTAAGGGTGGTAGTAGTGGTAGGCATCCAGCCCCCCTGGGTGAGGGTGGTAGTAGTGGTAGGCATCCAGCCCCCCTGGGTGAGGGTGGTAGTAGTGGTAGGCATCCAGCCCCCCTGGCTAAGGGTGGTGGTAGGCATCCAGCCCCCCTGGGTGAGGGTGGTAGTAGTGGTAGGCATCTGGCACCCCCATGGCTAAGGGTGGTAGTGGTGGTGGGCATCTGGCACCACCCTGGCTCAGGGTGGTAGTAGTGGTGGGCATCCAGCCCCCCTGGGTGAGGGTGGTAGTAGTGGTAGGCATCCAGCCCCCTGGCTAAGGGTGGTAGTAGTGGTAGGCATCCAGCCCCCCTGGGTGAGGGTGGTAGTAGTGGTAGGCATCCAGCCCCCCTGGGTGAGGGTGGTAGTAGTGGTAGGCATCCAGCCCCCCTGGGTGAGGGTGGTAGTAGTGGTAGGCATCCAGCCCCCTGGCTAAGGGTGGTGGTAGGCATCCAGCCCCCCTGGGTGAGGGTGGTAGTAGTGGTAGGCATCTGGCACCCCCATGGCTAAGGGTGGTAGTGGTGGTGGGCATCTGGCACCACCCTGGCTAAGGGTGGTAGTAGTGGTAGGCATCCAGCCCCCCCTGGCTAAGGGTGGTGGTAGGCACCAGCCCCCCCTGGGTGAGGGTGGTAGTAGTGGTAGGCATCTGGCACCCCCATGGCTAAGGGTGGTAGTGGTGGTGGGCATCTGGCACCACCCTGGCTAAGGGTGGTAGTAGTGGTAGGCATCCAGCCCCCCCTGGCTAAGGGTGGTAGTAGTGGTAGGCATCCAGCCCCCCCTGGCTCAGGCTGGTAGTAGTGGTGGGCATCCAGCCCCCCCTGGGTGTGGGTGGTAGTAGTGGTAGGCATCCAGCCCCCCCTGGCTAAGGGTGGTAGTAGTGGTAGGCATCCAGCCCCCCCTGGCTAAGGGTGGTGGTAGGCATCCAGCCCCCCCTGGGTGATGGTGGTAGTAGTGGTAGGCATCTGGCACCCCCATGGCTAAGGGTGGTAGTGGTGGTGGGCATCTGGCACCACCCTGGCTAAGGGTGGTAGTAGTGGTAGGCATCCAGCCCCCTGGCTAAGGGTGGTAGTAGTGGTAGGCATCCAGCCCCCCTGGCTCAGGGTGGTAGTAGTGGTGGGCATCCAGCCCCCCTGGGTGTGGGTGGTAGTAGTGGTAGGCATCCAGCCCCCCTGGCTAAGGGTGGTAGTAGTGGTAGGCATCCAGCCCCCCTGGCTAAGGGTGGTGGTAGGCATCCAGCCCCCCTGGGTGAGGGTGGTAGTAGTGGTAGGCATCTGGCACCCCCATGGCTAAGGGTGGTAGTGGTGGTGGGCATCTGGCACCACCCTGGCTAAGGGTGGTAGTAGTGGTAGGCATCCAGCCCCCCTGGGTGAGGGTGGTAGTAGTGGTAGGCATCCAGCCCCCCTGGGTGAGGGTGGTAGTAGTGGTAGGCATCCAGCCCCCCTGGCTAAGGGTGGTGGTAGGCATCCAGCCCCCCTGGGTGAGGGTGGTAGTAGTGGTAGGCATCCAGCCCCCTGGGTGTGGGTGGTAGTAGTGGTAGGCATCCAGCCCCCCTGGCTAAGGGTGGTAGTAGTGGTAGGCATCCAGCCCCCCTGGCTAAGGGTGGTGGTAGGCATCCAGCCCCCATGGGTGAGGGTGGTAGTAGTGGTAGGCATCTGGCACCCCCATGGCTAAGGGTGGTAGTGGTGGTGGGCATCTGGTACCACCCTGGCTAAGGGTGGTAGTAGTGGTAGGCATCCAGCCCCCCCTGGCTAAGGGTGGTAGTAGTGGTAGGCATCCAGCCCCCCTGGCTCAGGGTGGTAGTAGTGGTGGGCATCCAGCCCCCCCTGGGTGTGGGTGGTAGTAGTGGTAGGCATCCAGCCCCCCCTGGCTAAGGGTGGTAGTAGTGGTAGGCAACCAGCCCCCCCTGGCTAAGGGTGGTGGTAGGCATCCAGCCCCCCTGGGTGAGAGTGGTAGTAGTGGTAGGCATCTGGCACCCCCATGGCTAAGGGTGGTAGTGGTGGTGGGCATCTGGCACCACCCTGGCTAAGGGTGGTAGTAGTGGTAGGCATCCAGCCCCCCCTGGCTAAGGGTGGTAGTAGTGGTAGGCATCCAGCCCCCCCTGGCTCAGGGTGGTAGTAGTGGTGGGCATCCAACCCCCCCTGGGTGTGGGTGGTAGTAGTGGTAGGCATCCAGCCCCCCCTGGCTAAGGGTGGTAGTAGTGGTAGGCATCCAGCCCCCCCTGGCTAAGGGTGGTGGTAAGCATCCAGCCCCCCCTGGGTGAGGGTGGTAGTAGTGGTAGGCATCTGGCACCCCCATGGCTAAGGGTGGTGGTAGGCATCCAGCCCCCCCTGGCTCAGGGTGGTAGTAGTGGTGGGCATCCAGCCCCCCCTGGGTGTGGGTGGTAGTAGTGGTAGGCATCCAGCCCCCCCTGGCTAAGGGTGGTAGTAGTGGTAGGCATCCAGCCCCCCCTGGCTAAGGGTGGTGGTAGGCATCCAGCCCCCCCTGGGTGAGGGTGGTAGTAGTGGTATTCATCTGGCACCCCCATGGCTAAGGGTGGTAGTGGTGGTGGGCATCTGGCACCACCCTGGCTAAGGGTGGTAGTAGTGGTAGGCATCCAGCCCCCCCTGGCTAAGGGTGGTAGTAGTGGTAGGCATCCAGCCCCCCCTGGCTAAGGGTGGTGGTAGGCATCCAGCCCCCCCTGGGTGAGGGTGGTAGTAGTGGTAGGCATCCAGCCCCCCCTGGGTGAGGGTGTTAGTAGTGGTAGGCATCCTGCCCCCCCTGGGTAGGGGTGGTGGTGCGCATTCAGGCCCCTGTGTGCATATGTGGCATTGGTGATGGGCATCCCGCCCCTATGGTGCTGCTGTTGCTGGTGTAAGTATATTCTGCATTCCTCTGTGTGTGTGTGATGTGTCGTGTATGTGTTTTGTGGTTGGTGTCTGACTTACCTTCTGCGCCGTACGCGTCCGTGCCTGTTCCGGTAGTAAATGTAGAATATTGGTATGATCGGGACGAAGGGATTCATGGTTGGTTCGTGTCATTCGTCCTTCTCGTTGCTTCGCGTCGTCCTCGTCGCTTCGCCTCGTCCTCGTCGCTGGCGTGTTCGTCTCATAGCCGTGGATCGTGTTGTGGCGCGAATCGGAGCTTATGTGCGCCTCTCCCGGATGCTTTGACATGCCGTGCGTAGCAACGGGTTCGGCGCGTACGGGAAGCGTATCGTACTTGTTCGGCCGGACGGAGCTGCATTTTCCCTTCCGTGCGACTCGATTCAGCGTTTCCGGATTCGCCTCGGTCGGGGAACAGGACCTGGTTTGGGTGAGTACGGCTCGGCCGGATTCTGTGCTGTTGTGCGCATCGTACTTACTCGTTCGGTGTGCTGTACGGATCGGTCGGGAAACAGGCTTTCGCATGGCTTTTTTCCCGACCGAATGGTATTGGGTGCGCCTCCGACCGGGATCGGAATCGGCCCCTATGTCTTGAAATGTGACATCTGCCAGCAGATGAAAGGTTCCACCGTAACACGTCCAGCACAGACAGCTTTGTTAATATCTGATAAACCACTAGCGTGTGTTTACTTTGACCAATGCGGCCCCTTACAAAGACATGGGGCTTACAGGTATATCATGGTTGCAGTGGATTCCTGCTCAAGATTCCTATGGGTGTGGCCCCAGCGCTCGGCTGACGCTCGACTGTTATAAAAGATTTGCGAGTCTTTATAGGGACATACGCAATTGGCACATTACATTCCGACCAAGGCCCTGCGTTTAGCTCTCGGGCTTGCAAGGAGGCCATGCGATGATTGGGTGTAGCATTGCGGTACTCATCTCTGTACCATCCCGAGGGAAATTCGGTAGTGGAGAGAAAAAACTGGGACTTAAAGCAATCTTTAACAGCTAGAGTATTAGGCACGGGTGAAAGTTGGATAAAACATTTGTATGGAGTCCAGCGAGCTATGAACAACATGCCAAGAAGTTCTCTAGGGGGGGTCACTCCATATGTGGTCCTATTTGGGACAAGAATGTTTGTACCTGATCTTGATTGTGAAGGCACAGTGGCGGATGAAAAACCTTTTGACATCCATGATCGTTTGGCTGTTTTACAGGATCTAAATGAATCCAGGACACAACAAAGTAGTGTCCATCTGAAGCAGACCGCCACTGGGGAAGTCAAATCAGTCACGGCAAGACCTGTCTGGATCCCAAAAGTCAGGGATCTGATCAGAGAGAAAATAGCGGACAAGAAAGAATTTAGGCCATCATACAGAAAGCCTGTACCGGTCCTAGCAATTGAAGGAACAAGAATTGTACTTCTACCGCCTCTTGCCGGAAAAAAGGAGAAAAGATTTGTCTCAATTGACCTAATCAAACCACACTATGTGGCCGATACTGAGTAGTAGGCCACGTGGACTCCTAAGTAGCAGACGCCCTCCTCTCGCTACAATCCAAGAAGTTCAAACGGAAAGACTCATCACGTTCGAAGAGTCCCCTGTACGGAATGATGGACTATGCAACAATGCTATGGAACTCGTTCCTCTTGAACTTGAAGTTCAAATTCAAAATCAAACTCAAAATGAGAGACAACTCGCTATTACCCCAAATACAGATGTCTATGTCAACATGCCTCGACGAGAGCAAACCACGATTTCCACAAACCCTGATGCAATACCGACAATTGATCGAACTGCTTCTGGCTACTTCATAAACTTTGATACGTTTTCTTTGGATCCAAGCGAACCGGAAATGACGCCAGCCAAAAAATCACGCAAGCAGCAAGTAAAAGACTTTATGCACTTTCTTAAAAAGACTTCCCTGGTGTCACCTTGGGTAGAACTATGGGTAATCACCGGGATACTTTTCTTTCTTTTCTGGCTGGCTTAGTAATAGTTTTTAGCATGCTTGTTAATGGAAGATACCTTCGACAAAGCTCTGCAGCCCAAAAGGTGAACTTACTTTTAAAACCACACCTATCATCTCATTGAGAACAAAGAGACTTGTCATCAGTGAAAATTACAGCAGTTCCTATACCTGATGGTATAGTTTGGGACAAGGTTGATTTCGATATATTTGGTCCGAGTGAAATTTTAAGAATTCCACATGTATTTAAAATATCGTTGAGTGATATCATTACCTCAAGTACATTTTCCGATGATTGGGATTTTGAAACTGTTAATAACATGTTATCTGATTTGGAAAAATCTGCTGCATTTTCTAATAGTGAAACATTGGAAGACACGTCAGATTTTGAAGCTATGTATTGTTATCAACATTATGGTCATCATTTTTTACATAAATCTGCTAATCCTAGAAATGTGTTCACATTCCACCAATGGGAACATTGTCCAGCACCGCCAAAAGGTAGTTCAAAAACATTTGCACAGAAGTTTCTATATTTTTCAGGGTTCAATATGTTTGACCCAGCCTCATATTATTATAAGGTTGCACCAACATCAGCACAGAAAAATATGTTGACAAACACCAAACAGATTTACTCTGCTTCCTTTATTGCCCAGTTGTCTGAACAAGGTTTCGACTTATGGAAAGACATCATAGACCTAAAATCAGTCTGGGGTACTAGGGAATGGCAGGTACAGGGAACAGAAGCTTTGTTTAGAGTATGCCTCATCCCTAAACAAATTATGTTTTTGAACGAGACAGTGCAACAGACGTCTTGCCTTGGACTAGCCAAGAACAAAGACTTGAACACACCTCGGTTGCCGACTCCATCACACACCGAGGGTAACATCTCATCACAGGAAGAGATTACAGTAGATGACATCATACAATACAACAGATCAGACCCCGATTGGAGAAAATGGTTGATTTGGCCCACAGACACTAATAGCTGTCAGGCAAGATTCATGGGTAAAACCGAAGGGTTTAGTATCCATAGGCCAGATCCACGTTATGTACAAAGACAACATCCAGGGGAAGGTACATCCTACAGTGTTGGTAAGTTGTGCCTTGATTGGCTAAAAACCTCAACACTCACACAGGTGAAACAACACCTATCCTTACTGTCACAGGATGTGGATCTTAGGGATTTTTTAATGGGTCCCAGGAAGCCATGTCAGAAACATTTCTATTATGCTGTCTACAATGAAATATGGAAAATATCACAACAAGAGGCCGCGGAGAGACTACGGGAAATAGACCGTATCAATCTAGAAACATCTCTAGCCGTGGTAGGCAATGGGTTAACTACATTGACCTCCTGGATACATTCCTAAGGCAACATTGTATCTTCTGCGATAGACATACTAGAACAAGATTTGGCCATATTACAACACAGGCAATCACAGTTACGTTCTATTATGTTATTAAGCTGGACGCTATAATCTTTGCATGCAAGCTATGTGCCTTGGCGTTTTATCAACAGCACGTCTCTGTTTTCTGAATACAATCTAACAGATAAACAGATAGAAATGGCACGAAGGGGAGCAAAATATACAATGCTGCGTATCGAAAAACTGGATAGATTAGCATTTACAGTGGCGGAATCACCATCCACAGAATGGCTAATCCATGGCCACATAACTCTACCGGTCACTACTTTTCAGTTTCAGTATTGCCTTGAACTAAAGCAAGTAGGCAGATATGAAAAAATGGGTAAGGAATACATTAAGGAATCTTGGGAATCACCCTACAGATTTCGATGCCGGAGTGGGCATTGAGAAGTGTTTCTAAGCGGTACAAACTGTGAGAACGCTTTAAGTGGATCGCTCATATGCCAGGATATAATGTTGCACAGGGCTTGTAATGGTTCTGTAGCGAACCTATCCTGTTATTTGAGGGGTGCCCCAGCTGCAGTGATTACTCCAGCATTCAAGCTACTTTCGAATGGGAGTTACTTGATGCTGAACAGTCAAGGCTGCTGTGACATGCTTCCGGGCATCGCATATCTGGTAACCATGAGCTCCAGGGTTACTTGTTTTATGCAAGTATTGTTTCCACCGACACATACAGTCAGGGAGGCGCCTTTATGGCCTTCACTGAATGTTTCTTTAATACAGTTTGATACTCTAAGCAGAATGAAAGCCATGCTTCTACAGAAGTCTGTGCCCTTAACCTCCGCTCGAGAGACTTTTGATCTCCAGATCGCAAGGTCTTCGGCAGAGATACAGGCGCTCATTCATACAAACTGCCCTTTCCATTTCGCAGAAATGGTAAATCGTATTTTTAATATGTCTGATACGAGTGGCATTGTTCACCTATTTAAGACCATAGGGTCTGGACTTATAAGCACCTTTCAGACGGTACTTGGAGTTATACCAATCTTCATTCATTCCGTGTTCGGAAGCATCTTTGGAGGACTTCCGCTGATCCTGTTTCTAATAGCAGGAATCCTGATTGTTATTTTTCTGCTACGCAATGGACGTCCCAGTCACCAAGGGGATGGAAAAAGCACTCCTGGAGCGTAAATACCGTGACCGCATGGTACAACATGTAGGCACGCCTCGCCTAAGAGAACTAAGTGCATCTTGGTTCTTGTCATTTCGACCAGTCTGGATGGACTGCATCTTACCTGTCCTCCGATGCCTGTTTTGCGGAGAAGAATGCGTGTTAGACCTTTGTTTGACACTCCCATCATGTGCGCAACCGGACGTGAATGCGTTACTGGATCCGATAACGGCCTATGTTCTGCAGTGTCCTCAGCGTATTCCAATGTTGATGGCGGCATTCATTGAGCCACCGCAGGTAGTAACTGCACCTGTTGGTATGGACACCGGCTCCTCCACTGACACCCAGGCTTAGGACGGCGCACAGGCTGCCACAGCACCGGCTGCGGACAGCGTGGAACATCATCTGTGCTCAATTCACATTCTGTGCGAGGTGTTACAGGGGTCGTCTAATGCGGGAGCAAGCAACAAAAATGTTGCGTCTACCAGCCAGGACACATAAACATTTGACTCATTTGGCTCGTCGTGTGCTGGGAAGAAATTTGCCCTTTTTAAAACAAGCTCAAATTTGGAACTATGTTACTAAATTGACATTCCTTTCATTTTTTGGGCATACATGGCTTTAAAATGCTTATTGTAGTTCGGACTATAATTACAGACACTTTTAGAGCTAGGGCTTGAGAAAACTTTCTTTTTAAATTTTTAAAGTTTTTTAGAAATTTTTAGATGTTTTTAAACATTTTAGCAAAAGAAATCTTTTTTAACACTTTGTGCGTACCAATGTTTAGTTTGAATGGTAGTACAATAATAGGTTACGTATGTCGTCCAGTCGGAAGAGCAGTGGGTGTTATATTCTATATAGGTACCCTATATAGGCGCAGGTGACCCTGCAACCTTTCACCTATATTCTTCCCTACATTACATACATAACGGTTCTTAGGCACTGACCTTTTACTCAGATATGACACTGCATTCAGAACACGGGTTTTTCCCTGGTTCGATTCTCATACATTATGCATGAGTCGTCTTGGAAGCACAGCAAAACTAACAGTAGGATTACCATCTCCTGTATAATATCTCTGTATAAAGTTCAGGCCTGACGTCATCCTTTAGGCCGACACAGTAACACAGCAAGGTAGGACCCCTGGGGAGACCTATGGGTATATATACACCATGTCTTGCTTAGAAAGACAGAGGAGACCGTGACTTCCCGGCTGACACACTGACCAGAGACGCTGAGGTTCCTGCATGCAGACGCTCCAGCTAGCAGTGGTCTAACATCCCTCGCGGGGTGTCCAACTCGAGACCAGGACGGGGTCCCACATTCTCTAAACTCTCAGGTAATGGGGTGGACTAGATCCTAGAGGGATTCTTGGCATAACACCTACATAGATGCTAGGTACATTTAGGTACATCTGGTTAGGGAGGCATCTTAGGAGTACGCACTTTTAGGTTGCACTTTTTATCATGTGTTTTATGTACTTGTATATATTCATGATTTCTGCAAGATGGTAGAACTATACCATCCCTTTACTTTCGTAGTACTGCTAATCATATATCTCTGCTACTGTCTAATGGTTGTTGCAGCTCATCTATTATACACTAGAATAACAACTGTTCAATAAATACTTATTGAAACGCCCAGCCTGTTTATTCTGTGTAACTCTCTGAGACAAACTAAGTGAGCACGAGTGTCTGAGCCAAAGGGAGTATATTGTTTCCACGATCCTGGGGGATCAGGGTTGTCATGTTCTGAGGTTGCCAAGAACTATTCTCTCCCCGATAAGAGGAGACTCTAGTGGCACTGTGAGCTAGCTGAGACAGACAGGCTAACGTATCCGGTGGGGGTGCACGGAGTCAGTCTGCCACCAATCCCACAGTTTATGTTATCCAAACGTGCAGATCCTGTATAGGTAATATAGGAACTACACGACAGTACTTGGCATACATCTCTCCCATGTTGCCCTTGTGAGACTGTTACTTCCCAATCCACTTCTCACTTTATGCTCTTTTGCACACTGTATGATTCCCTTAGACTGCACTTTCTGCATCCAATTCTTTTAAATAAGCACTTTACATCTTATAAAGAGGGGCTGATCTACCTGCAAAGTCTATCTTCTGCAGAAACTTGTCCCGCTGTCCTTAGCTATATTGTTGCCGCTATCACATATGCACTTTAATTGTTTATTGGATGATTGTTGTTGAAACCTGAAATGCTGTCCTTAGCTTTATTGTTCCTGCTATTATATGAGGAAGAGCTTCTGCAGTTTAATTGTTCACTGGATGGGTTTGCTATGATGCTTTCTTTAAAAAAAAAATTTTATTCTGATGTGATTTATTTATTTTAAATGTTTTATTTTTTCATTTGTATAATGTAAAATGGTTTTTACTCTGTGATTTTACATCATACACAGTGGCCGAATAAATATATATTTGATTTGATTTGACTTGTTACATGTATAGGATCACTTAGTGAAGGGATGGATGAAGCTAAATTGGATGTGACAATATCTACTCTGGAATGGAAAAGAGTCACACAATTATTGCCAAATTGCTTAGATGGAGTCAAGAGCGAAAATGTTGATGTAAACATTTATGATTCCTCTGATGAATAAGCCAGTCCGTGCTATTAGTCCATACATTTCCTTTATTAACACAAGAGTCACATTTTTAAATTTAGAAGAACAGCAGATCAAAATGAAACATTTGTAATATTTCACAAAGCCACTCACCAGGAGCACAGAAGGGAAAGATGGAGGCATCAGAAAATGAATACAGCATAAGAAACAAAAGGCAGGACTTGACAGGTTCTAATGAAGTCTACCACCGACCTCCTCAGGTAATACATTGAACAGCCTCCTGAAACAGTAAAGTATGACAACCTGTTAGAAATGGGGTCTCAAGTTGGCAGAGATATGCACCCTGTTCAATACATTCATGGCCCCTTGGCCAAGCTGGTCATATTCTATGGTAGGAACATCATATCATAAGCTGATGACACTTAGCTCATCCTCTTTCTATCATTAAACCCCACTTACACCAATACCAGTTTCCACAGGTACATGACCAGCGTAGCCAGCTGGATGCAAAACAAATGCCTCAAACTTAACATCAGCAAAACCGACGTACTCATCTTCTGGAGCAACACCTCCCCATAGAATGACTCCTGGTGGCCTCACCCTCACCCTCTCCCACAGACCACACCAGAAACCTCTGGAAAATATTCAAATAGCTCCCCATCAACACCAGACACACTGTCAACCAAGCCCTCATCAACAGCCGCCTGTACTACGGAAACTCCCTCTACGTGGGCATCATCTCACAACTACTGAGCAGACTGCAAACCATCCAAAATGCTGCAGCCCGGCTCATCCTTGACCTCGTAAGAAGAGCCCACATCACCCCTCACCTCAGAGCGCTACACTGGCTCCCCGTCCAAAAAAGGTGCCAGTTCAAACTGCTGACCCATGACTACAAGGCCCTGCACAACAAAGGGTCAGCCTACCTCAACCACAGACTGAACTTCCACTAGCCCGGCAGACAACTACACTCCACCTCCCTCTCCCTCGCCCACACACCCCAGTACTACAAAAGCAGAAGCGGTGGCTGCACTTTCTCCTACCTGGCCGCCAAGACCTGGAATGGCCTCCCACTCCACCTCCGGACTGCATCCACCCTACAGAAGTTCAGAGTCGGCCTAAAAACCTGGATGTTTGACTGACAACTCCCAGCAGCAGCCCCCCAGCACCTGGGTACCCTTATTGGTGATAAGCAGTGCTCTACAAATCAGTGATTGATTGATTGATTGATTGATTGGTTGATTGAAGCACATGCAATTTAGCACTGATCAGCAGTGGTAAAGTGCCCAGAGTCATAAGGCCAACAAAAAGAATCATCAAAAAGAGGAGGTAACCAGGCAGAACGTTTGGGCAAAGACCACCCTAAGGATGACAACTCCAACATAACACAAATAAATCTTGAAAACAACTTAATTCCATAGCATTTTTGGGAAACAGCAATCACTCCCTCAATTCATCCACACTTCTCAGAAATTGTGTAGCAGCCTCCACCTGGTTAAATATATATTTTTTCCCGGTGTCTTTTTTCAACTTAAGACAGGGATGGAGAGAGAGCAGAGAGAGAGAGAGAGAAGGAAAGCAACATTGTTGCCATGAAATGTCACAGGAAACCCCCCGTAAGTTCTTTATAATGACTATTGGAAGAGTGGGCAAAAGGGTGGGGTTATGGGAAGGAGGGCATAATCAAGAGTATTGTTTTTTCACTTGAATCACTTTAATGTATACTCATTGCATAGTATATTCTGCAGCAAGAACTAAATGGAAAATTGCCCTTTTCTAATTCCTTTGAATATAGAGGAGGTCAGCACAAAATTGGCAGGCATTCCATGACAGAAACAGATAGGGATTTTGGCAGTTGTACTCTGAAAGAGAGGCCAGACTTTGTGAGATACAGAAATCTAACTAGAAGGTGTTAGAAATGGGATTTCTGGTTGGCTAGGGCATGCGCCTAAGCCAGGCAGAAACTACCACTCTAGTCAGGGCTAGGGAGTTACACGCTGAAGATAACCCCTGCTCACCCCCTTGGTGGCTTGGCAGAGCAGTCAGGCTGATCCCAGAGGCAATGTGTAAAGCGTTTGCGCAACACACTCACACAGCAGCGACACACTAGGCACACCACAAAAGAAACTCCACACAAGGTTATATAAAAAATAGCCTTTGTGTTACTCATAAAACACATTAGAACGCAATCACATATATACACTGTGCCACCTGGCACTAGGTATTCCTTTACAGGGATTACATACACTTACAGAGCCAATCGGGCCTCTGTCATCACCATCAGTACTCAAAGGTAGTGAAAACAACCAGTAACTACTGGTAACATTACACTTAGCCAAACATATTAGGCATTAGCATTCGCAACAGTGCACCACCGTACCCATTTTCAGAGGGCACACCTTAGGCAAAAGCATTAAGCATAAATTACATCATTGGTGCACCGTAATCACAGACAAGGTGCCCACAGCACCACATGGCATTATGCCCCACCCACAACATAGGGGGTGGACTTCAGGCAGTCTGGCTCTAACCTTGGGGGCCCGTCCTGGGCGTCCCCGCAATGCCCTTGTCTCAAAGTGAGAACTTTCCCCACTGCGTGTCCCCTCACGGGGCTTCCTTTAGCCCCCTTAGCTGCAGATGCAGCAAAGCAATGACCCCAATAGGCCCGTATTACAGTGGGGGGGTGGGGGCGAGGGTGCAACTCACCCTTGGCTTTCCTTTAGAAAACAAAATGCCCCGATGTTGCAGCTGCCCGCTTTTCGGCGGCGCAGCTGTGACACAATTATGCACCAACAGTGTGCCTTGCAGGCCCCATTCACCGGCTTGCACGGATGCCGGTTCCCAGGGGCCCAAGAGGTTCTTGTGCCAGCATGTCTTGTCTTCTGATCCCAGCAGGGATCGTTCTCTTCTCCACGCGTGCCTCCGTCGACAAGGGGGCCCCGCCCCGGTCAGGCCTCTGACTCTGCCTGACTTCCGGCCGCTGTTCCCGGCGGTTTCTGCTTGTGGCCTCGGCCCCGCCCACAACCAGGCTTCGCCTGACTTCCGCTGGCTTCCTCCGGCTTCGTCGTTGAGCAAAAATGCGGGGTAGGCTCCCGCCCGCCTTCTGATGACATCAGACAATCCCGGCCTGGGATTCCTGATGGCTTTGGTGTTTCCTCGCCACGGCAACTACCAGCAGGGAGAGGGAGAGCACTTCTTTCCCTCAGCTCTCCCCTCTCATTCCTCCAGGACTTGGCGCGATTTCCCCGCGATGAAGGGGGAATCACAGCGCTCGTCCTGCGCTCAGCCTGTCTCTACCCTGGAAAAATGACCCAAGGACCTGGCATCACTCTTCTTGCGCCGGGCACGCTTTTTAGCGCAATGGCAATCAGCTTCCAGAAAGCAGGGGGAAAATCCAGCGCTCTCCACACGCTGGGTCCAAAATCACCCAGGGCAGAGCTGGCACAGGCAGGCCAGCACACTGGGTCTCCTAGACAGAAAAAGCAGACCCTTCAGCTGCCAAGCAGGGCAGCATGTCAGTCCCCAGCAGCGGTTCCTCCTGGCAGTCCGGCAGCCTACCAGCCACAAGTCCCAAGTAAGCACCAGTTCAACACTTTCATGGGGTCACAGCCCCAATATGTATACCACATCAAGTCTTTGCTCTCCCCCTGGCACAGGGCTCTGTGCCCGGTCCAAACCAGTTCTGGGGGTACTTGCATTCACCTTTTCATGTGCCCAAACACCCTCCTTTGTCTGTGTAGGCTCTGGCCCCAGACACACCACAGGGGGGCGGAGACAGCATTTTGCAAGGCAGGCACAGTCCTATTCAGGCCCAGGTGCTACTCCTTCCACTACTCCAAATGCAGATTGGCCTCTTCAGCCTAGTGCTGACTCACCCAGACCCTCTGAAGCCAAGGCACCTCCCCAGCCCCTGTCATCCAGAGCCAGACATGCAATACACAACAGGCAGGCACAAAGACACATAGCACACAGAAATGCCCACTTCTAAAAGTGGCATTTCTAAAATAGTGATAATAAATCTACGAACACCATTATGCAGCATTTGTTACCACTATTCCAAACATACCAAACTTGACCACGCTACTCCTCTCATGTCAGGAATTACCACTGAAACACATATCAGGGAATCCCCCATGCATTCCTATGAGAGGACAGCCTCACAGTAGTGAGAAACCAAAATGGCGGTTTGTCACTACCAGGACATGCCACACAGTTAAGGCACATGTCCTACCTTTTACCTACAGCGCACCCTGCCCATAGGGCTAGCTAGGGCCTACCTTAGGGGTGACTGATATGTAGTAAAAGGGGAGTCACAGATGTGGCACCCACTTTATGTGCCACGTCACAGCGGCAGTAAACTGCGCGCGCAGGCCCTGCAATGGCAGAGGCCTGAGACAGGTTAGAAAGGCTACTTTGCTGGGTGGCGCAAGCAGCTCTGCAAGCCCACCAGTGGCATTTAATATACTGACCCTGGGTATCTGAGATACCACTTTACAAGGGACTGATAGGTAAATTAAATACGCCAAACAGGTGTTAGACCAATCTTACCACGTTTACCATAGAGAGCACATGCACTTTACACTGGACATCAGTGATAAAGTGCCCAGAGTCCTAAAACCACCAACACCAGGTCAGAAAAAATACCAGGAGGAAGGCAAAAAGTTCAGGGATGACCCTGCAAAAATGGCCAAGTCCAACAGAAAGTAATCAAGGTGTATTTTTATTCTTGATAAAATTAAGCTGCTCTGAATTGTCACTCTCTTAAAACAAATACGTTGTTGCAATCCTCCAAATTAAACATAATTAACAAAATAATGGAAAAATATGAAGGGGTGGGAGGAATTTTTAATTCTCCTGGCGGAATTGGAGGAATTTAGTAATTTGTGTTGCTCTTATTTATTTGTTTGGTTTAAAAGGTTTTTTATTAGGTTTTCAAAAACAAAGCAAGCCAAAACAAAGGAATAAAGAATTATAACAAGATACATAATGTTCAGACAACATGTGCAAAGTCAGATGACCATCTATAGATTCTTACATGAGAAAGAAACAAAATGTAAAACAAAAACAATATAGAATATGCAAAGCACTGCAATAATAATGAAAAATAAAAAAATACAAAAGAAACCGGAAGGAAGTTATAGAGTGGTTCACTGAATGACCTCTTGCCATCCAATAGTAGCGTAAGCTTCTAGCGGTCAAGTATAGGGAGATTGTGGCCAGAGAATAACACATTTACAAATGACAAACATGTGTAGATGCTTGACTGGTCCATCTTTGATGAAAATAAAGATACAAAGTGGGGACACAGATTATGGGAGTGTTAAGCTTAGAAAGTTAATCCAATGTCCAAAACCAGGAGACTACACCCTCCCAGAGCACGAGGAAGGGGGTAGACCATGATCTATGAGGGTTCAGGGAGGTTTTGTCATAGAGACGTAAGTGTCCAAAGATGACCATACCCTGTTATTTTGGTGTTTCCAAGGGGAATTCTGTAGAGAGATATTGTCTGCACTTCTTAAGAAAGAGATCCAGTTGAGCCAGGCCTTAAAGGAGGAGGCGGCTGTGTTTTTCCAGTAGGCTAATATCGACTTACATGCCGATGTCAGTAATATGTCCACTAGGAGTCTATCATTCTGTGTTTGGATTTGAAGATCTAGAAAACCTTGAATTAGTGATAGAAATTCCTTCTTAACTGCTTGACCGCGGCGCGGATTCTGCCGCGGTGCTGGGCGTTCCCTTGAGTGGGCATGTCTGGGACGGCCCCCGGCCGTCCTCCGCACACGCCCACCATGACGTCGGACGGCCAGGGGCCGTCCGACGCATGGAAAGGGTTAAGACGGACCCCACAGATAGTGTTGATAAAGTCAAACACACTGTCCCAAAAGGAGGAGACCTTACTGCAGTAAAATAGAACATGACAGAGGTCCCCGGTAGCAGCATTACAGTTCCAACATAAAGGGTTATCTTTAAGAGACATTTTGTGGGGTCTTGAGGGAGTCCAAAAGGATCTATGCAGAAGCCAATACTTTGTTTGGGAGAGTACAGGAGAGATCTTGTGGGATACGACTGAATTTCAAATAAGTTTCCAGTTATCTGGGGGGATGGTTCGATGGCTTTTCCATTTTTCTAAGACAGTTTTCATGGAGGATGTGGATTTAGGTAATAAGAGGAGATAAAAATTAGAGGTTTGGTGGCCTGATTTGTTAAAGGCCATTATTGGAGGGATCTTTATCAGGGGAGTTTAACTTGGACAGGCTTGCTTTGAGTTTAACCGCTTCCATGCGCGGCCGATTTTCGCCCTGTGCGAGGCGTTTCATTAAGCGAACGGGTTCATGACGAGCTCAGCTCGTCATGCGCACACGAGCACTGCGCAGCATGACGAGCTGAGCTCGTCATGAGCATGGAAGGGGTTAAGAAAGTCTGAAAGGTTGTATTGATGTTTAAATTCTCTGAAGGAGAGAGGGGCACCCAAGAAGCCCAGCTGTCTTGGGAAGTGGATGCCTTTGAATGCCCATGATTTCCAGAATATGGTTTTCCCTTTGATTTTAATCTTTGTGTTGTTCCATAGCGATATCATGTTAGAATGAATGAGAGGGGTCTCTAGGCGTTTATCGATTTTTGTCAGAGCTCTTTTTGTATTGGAGATGATGTATTTTCCAGAGGTAAGAGGTAATATGTTACTAGATAAAAGCGTGATAGGGTGAAGTGCACCGAGTAATTCCTTTTCGGCTAATAGCCAGGTGGGAGTGCAATCAGGGGGTGGGGAAAGCAAAAGAGAGCCTTGTCTGGCTAGGAAGGCGTTTTGGTCCTTTTTGAAATTAGCCAGGTTAACGCTGCCTAGGTGGACTGCTAAACGTAAATTCTTGAGAGATATTCTCGCACGTTTGTTTTGCCATAAGAATTTTGTTAATACCATTGGAAGGGGGCTGGTGGGGGCAGGGTAGCGGGAGGGTCACTCTGAGGGGCGGGCTGGGGGTAAAAAAACTAAAAACATCATTGTACGAGGAAACCAAGGAGGTAAGGCGAGGAAGGGAAGCGGGGATGGAACAGGGTGGAAAAACATACTTAGCATGCGGATAGCAACGATAAATATATGTGGGCTGAATGTCCCGTCAAAAAGACGGAGAGTTGAGGAGCAGCTCAGGATGCTGCATGCTGACATAGTCTGCATGCAAGAAACGCATATTGAGGGGACGAGGAAAAATCTTTTAGAGCAGTTGGGGTTTCAATTGATAGCACATACCACACAGGGGACTAGAACGCGTGGGGCGGCGATATTGGCCAAGAAGGGAGGATTATATTTAAAACTCGTTCAGCTGATAGACTAGGTCATTGGGCAATTGTTGAATACTAATTGCAGTGATTTAATTTTATGCTTTGTACAATTTATGGATCTACGGGTGATGATCCCGAAGTGTTTGAGTTTCTTAACTTAGAACTGGTCAAGTGGCCTCTACCGATTATTGTGTGTGGCGATTTAAATATAAACGGTATGGGGGGGCTATAGAAGGGGAACCCAAGTAATTATATAAGTCGGAAAAAAAAAGTACATCGGGCCCTTATTCAAATGATGCAAGACAATGGGCTCTCTGATGCTTGGGCACAACTTAAACCACAGGAGGGGGGTAGCACATACTTCTCTGCACCACATAAAGCTGTAGCGCGACTGGATTATTTTCTGGTCTTGCACTGCCTCCTTACAACTTATACCATTAAGAAATTTCCCCGGGCTATGTCTGACCACAATCCCTTGGTCTTGGAGATAACAAGCATAGAGGTGGATGCGCCGGAACGTAATTGGACATTTGAGAGGGCCCTGCTTCAAGATCCTAACTATGTTCAACATATGAATAAATGGCTTGGGGAATTCTTAGAGATTAATAGGGGCAGTGCGAGTTATGGTGTGGTGTGGGATGCTCTTAAAGCTGAGTTTAGAGGAGAAACCTTGAGCTACTCTCTGAATCGGAAATAAAGAAGTTAAACAACATTTAAATACCATGTACAACACTATGCTAGATATAGAAGAAGAGCTGGTTAGAGCTATTGCTAATGGGTTAAGCATAGAAAGGATTCTCCAGAAATTGGCATTAGTAAAAGCTGCGGCTGGAGAAATTGTGCCAGAAAGATCAGCAGAAAGATTTTTGGCCTGGAGGCAATCGTGCTATGAATATAGCGAACAAGTTGGGCACATGCATGCCACTAGGACAAGACAGATAATTGCTGGGGGGAACAACATAGAGGTCAAAAACCAAAAGGGCGAAGTAGTTACAGAGATCAGGGAAATACGTGGGGTATTTCAAAGGTACTATGAAAATTTATATGGGGAAGAGGGACATAAGGAGCCAAAATATATAAAGGAATATTTGGATTCGCTCACTACTGAGATATTCTCACAGGAAGATTGAGAGGCCTTAGAACTTATATTTGCAGATGAGGAAATTCAAAGAGCCCTCAAGACACTCCCTTCCGGCAAAGCTGTCGGACCTGATCAAATCCCATTAGAATTTTATAAAGTTTTTTTCCAGTTTTGGGGGATGACTTAAGACAGGTAATGCGCCAGGCACAGAAAGGGGAGGCACCCCCTGAGTCATGGGCAGAAGCTAACATAGTTATCTTCTTAAAGAAAGGGAAGCCCTCTAATGAGGCCGGAACTTATAGACCCATTAGTCTTATGAATAGTGACACAAAGATTTTTTCAAGAATCTTAGCAAATCGCTTTAGTATCATTATAGGGAAAGTGATCTCACCCTGACAGCATGAGTTCATCCCTGGCAGAGGAACAGCCGAACATATTTGCAGAATTATTACCATGTTTGATGGCACTGCAGTCACTTAAGACCCTATGGCACTCATTCTACTTGACGTGGAGAAGGCGTTCAATAGGGTCTCATGGGATTACCTATGGGCCGTACTCGAGAATGTGGGGGTAGGAAAGGGGTGTATAAAGGCCATACAGACACTGTATAGAACTCCGCGGGCCCGACTCCGGTTAATGGGTGGACAGAGTGAAACATTTTTTATCACACGAGGGACAAGACAGGGGTGTCCATGTTCCCCTTCTATTTGCATTTTATATAGATCCCTTAATTAGGAAAATTGAGGCTAACATGGGAATCCACCCTATCCGACTGAACGGATTTGAAACAAAAATTATAGGGTATGCCGATGACTTGGCAATAACAGCCGCAAATCCGCTTGTGGCCTTAACGGAAATAGAACACGAGGCAGAATGCTTTGGGGTGTTCTCTGGCTATCGGCTTAACCGAGAAAAGACACAATTAGTAATTAATAGCAAACTTTCTTTGTCGGACTCACGGGTGACTGAATGTGCAACTTATCTTGGGGTCACGATAACCTCAGAATTGGGCAAAGTTGTGGAAAAAAACCTCACCCCAGTTTTACAAAAAAGTAAAAAAGATCTGGAAAGGCTCAATAATTTGCATCTCTCAATTGTGGGACGAGGTAACATTATTAAAATGATACTTCTTCCAAAGGTTTTATATTTATTTAGAACGATACCCCTAGCATTTGAGAACTATTGGTTTAAGGAAATGAATACAATGATTAACAGATTTGTTTGGGAGCAAGGAAAGACTAGAAGAGCCCTTAGATATATGTCTTTACCCAGGAAAAGGGGGGCTGGGCGGTCCTAGACCTAAAAATGTATTACTGGGCTGCAGCAATCCAATACTTTCGAGGGCTATTGGTAGGGAAGGTTGTGGACTGGTGGAGAAGAGATGCTCCTCCGGATGTTTACGAACTGCTATTAGAGAGAGAGGCCCCTAACTGGCTTTTGAGATTCAGTGAAGCCAGTTACTACAAAAAAAGTTACATTTAAGACTCTTGGTGCAGCAGCAGTGGTTTGGACCAGTGCCAGGAATAAGCTCGGGCTAGGAAGGATGAATTATTATACTTCTCTGTTTGGAAATCCATCACTCCCGGAGGTATTTCATGATGGGGTTATGTTGTGCTGGGATGCACTGGGGGTGAGGAAGATGGGGGATCTGCTTGACTCAGATGGTATAATTTCATTTGAGAAGGCTCATCTCCTTTTTACTCTTGATCGGAGGGATTTTTTAAAATATCTCCAGATACGTAGCTATGTCCCGCTGCCATAGTACAGATGCAGATATAGTTCACATGTTTGCTTCTTGCCCAGCTTTAGATCCTCTAAAGGGAGCCATAGAAGAATTCCTGGTGCAAACTTTGAAGATTCAAACAAAACTCACAGCCCAGTTGATGTTACTAGGCGTCACTAAGAAAGGAACACCATTGGTACAACGTGAGTTTGTCTTCTTAGCCATGGCTGTAGTAAGGATTTGCATCTCATCAACCTGGGTGGATCCTGGAACCCCCACTTTTCAACAATGGCTTTCACGGCTCTTAGCTATGTACAATCTGGAAAAAAGTTTATATGAGAGGAAAGGTTGGAAGGCTTGGAAGCTAGGGAAACTGATCTGGGCTCCTATAAATGATTGGAAAACCAGAGTCGAAATCAAGCCAGGCACTATTTAACGAACTAGGGCTCTCAGGGTATCATATTTATCATGTGTAATTTGTTGCGCTCTCTTATCCAATGAAAGATATGTATAATGCTTTTTGTTCCATTATTTACTCTATTAAGGATAGAGAATGTTTCCTCGTATATTTATTCATTTACAAATGTATTTTGCCGATGGTGAATAATTTTTTTTTTTTTTTTTAAAGAATTTTGTTAATATTTTGTCCAGCTTGTGATGGAATTCCTCCGATAGAACAAGGGGTAGCATACTAATCAGATAGTTGACAATTGGTGTGATCATCATTTTATTCCGTGTTGCTCTTATAACATGGGATTACTAATAAATTCCACTGGCAACAGAATTACCTTAATTCAAAGTCAAACAGGGTAAATTTGAGCAAGCGTTTCAGTGTCACTTCAAGTTCCAAGACAGTCCTGCAGACCCCTGGCTGGTTGTTGAGGTAGGAGTGGCTGGGTTGGTCATGCACAGAGCCGCTGGAGAGTCCAAGCTTCCCAGGTGTCCGAGTAGGTACCGCCTTCCTGCCTCCCTTCTCTCTAAAAGCTGCACCGGAAGCTCCAGGCCACCGTTTGCCAATAACCAGCTGTGTTGTTGTTGTCATACAAGCGGAGGCAACCATAACTATCAAGGAGTGGAGATGGGCAAAGGTCATGGAGGTAAGTTGAGAGTGCCATTTAATGACTGCAGTGCCCCTTTGGGGAGGGGCTTGTATGAGTGCATCACTCTATGCCCGCCCAGGTGCCGTGCGACAAGGATAACTTCAGACTTATGCCAAGGGGAAGCCAGCAATGGCTGCTGTGGTGTGATATTTTGTGGTCAGGGTGGTGCTCAGACATGTCTCACATGAGGCCGCAGCTTGGCTGGCCGTGCATAAAGCTATAAGAAGGCTCAAGGTCAGTTGGCAACCCCTAGCCCAGTCACTCCCACCCCCTGGAATGTTTGGGTCACAACCCCACAGACCCATCGGAAAAGGCCTCTCCTTGACCGTGATGTGTCCTGGGGAGGCCCTGCCAACTCTAATGGCAGGCAGTCTTTGTTTGCTTCTTCAAGCCTGTGCGCCCGGTCTCTGCCCATGGCCACTATTGAATCCGTATTACAGGATTTAGTTTGTCATTAGCCTCTGTGGCAGCTCGTGTGCTGTGCAGGGACCATCTGCCTGGCCTTGGGTCGTGGTTTGGGCTGGGGGTGCTGTTCACCCCTTCTAGTGACGGTGGGCCATGTCTGATGGTGTGCTCTGATATAGCAGCAAGCTGTCCCTTCACATGCTTGTCTAGTGTTTTCTGGGGTGCAGATACTACTGGTCAGGCAGCATTCTCTTTAGTGCACCTGTAATCACCCCTTCTAATCTAGTAGCAGTGATTTATTCATACATTAGTTAAATGTAGTCTAATACAGTGCAACAAAGAATAAATAACAACCAACAAGAGCCTGCATAAATAATGCTGTGGATCCTTTCCTGCCTCGGACGCGGTCCAAGATGTGCATGTTAAAGGCTTCAGGTACCAGTGGATCATGCAGGATATGGGTGATTAGAGTCCAGCTGCGCCCACAGGGGCATCCTTTCTGCTGTTGCTCTTTTGAATCCTTTGGAATCAGGTGTATGTTTTATCAGACATATGTGACAAAGCGAGTGGATGTAAGAGCGCTGCGGAGTTGTTAGTACCCATTTCTGGGAATGCTCCACCAGGTGCTTGCTCCTACTCTGTTTATAGGTATTCTGTGTCAGTTGAAAGTTTAAGTAAGTAATAACTGTAACCCAATGATTGCTGATGTATGGTTGCCAGTTGCCACCCTCGAAGTTAACAGCCCAGTCCTTCTGCCACAGACTTGCACCTAATCAACACAGCTGCCATTAATGACCTGTAGGAAGCCTGAAGCTCAAACAGTGCCGATAACACCTGTGAGCAGACTGGTATTTTCAAATATCGTTCTTGGATTCTGTCAGTCAAGATTCACCTACCAGTAAGACCCCGACTTGTTTTAATTTATTGTGAAGCAAATGGAAAGCGTGCCCAGCTTCACAAAGGAAACGTGCAGAGTGATGCAAAGGGACCAGTGGTGGCGCTTCCATTGATAAACGTGCTAACGGCTGCGTTTGTTTGTATTCTTTTATTGTGTGTGGACTGAATTTAGCATATGGACAGCACCTGAGGCTATAGTCCTGTCCCAGGAGAGACACTCGCTCATTGTGTTGGCAGACAGGCTTCGATTACACCAATTCGCATAATATAGGTGTGTTACAGACTAATGTCATAATCACGACTTTGGAGGTCTGGAGCGGGGCTGCCATGATGCCGCAAAGCTCCAAGACCGCCAAAGCCTTACTGACACCGCCCACCAGATTACGACTTTTTTAGTGTCTAGCAGGCGGTTCTTTGGCGGTGCCTATGAAAAAGGCACCGCAATTGGAGTGTCAAAGGCAGTTCCGACACAGCATGGACTGGCGCAGTCCATGCCGTGCAGGAACTGTAGTGCATGCTCACAGGGGGAGCAGAACATGTGCCCCCCTGCATGCTCCCCATGGCCCTGAGGCAACAGGGTGTCCTGTAGGGCCCCCTTTATTTCTTCTCTGCCACAGTTTTTATGGCGGGCTCACTGCCATGAAAACTGTGGCAGAGGGGAAACTTGTAATATGCATGGTGGTGCCACAGCTCCACTGCCAAGCATATTGCAGCCTCAAGACCGCCGCAACACCGTGGGGATCCCATGACGGTCCGACTGCCCAACTTGTAATAGGGCGGTTGACCGGCGGTGCCCCCACCACCACCATGTCTACGGTGGTCCATCGGACCGCCGTAGTCATAATTAGGCCCTTATTCTTCAGATGCTCACTTGGGTACTTGAAAGATTTTTCAGTTCACGGTAAAAGAGAGAATTTAATGCTGTCATTATTGACTGGCTCTGAGTTTTACAACTGCCAACCCTGTTCTTTGCCTTTTGCAGGTGTGTGCAAATATATGTTAACTAGGGCTGGTCAGAAGCTGTGGAATGCCACAGAGTTTTTATGTAACTCTGCAGAATTTCGTAGATTAAAACTCGGCGAGCTCCGCCCACTCCTAGAAATATAATGAGGTGATAGTAAACCCTAACATATAACTGCCAGTCTTGGCAAAGGACATTAACAATCCTAAACCTTATTTTGGGTCAGTTATTGTGTGGATAAATTAAACTAGAGTACCAGGGATTGAGTTTGGGGCTGAGTTTCCCCTGTCAATCTAGCACACATGGTTATCGCCCGCTTTGAAAAGGTGGGAGTGACTAGTCCTGCTGGTTTGTGTGCTTATTAAATGGTCTATGTTCTTTGTTTTAATAAGCTTCCTTTGGCATTATATATGTGTTGTTAAAATTGAACCTTTTAATAGTCTTAGGACTTATGTAATATGTTATGGTCATTATGTGATAATACATGTTTAGACAGAAGGATAAAAGATTAAATGAAATTCACATAGATGATTAAATGGTATACTTGGAGCCTTGTATTCTGCAACTGAAACAATAAAAGGATTGTTTCCCCTTATTTTTAACTGTAATTAATATTTTGAGTCATATACCTTGATTAAAGCGCACTACAAAGAATGAAACCCTGATTAAGAATTTGCTCCCTCATACGATAATCTTCAAAGTTCACGATGATCGTTCTAGGGTTTTTTGGATTAGGAGGGAGGTAGCCAGGGACCCGATGGTGAGTTCCTTAACTGAGGCTGAAGACTCTGGATTTACGTATGTTTTCACCAATTGTGCAATTACCTCACTGACATCCTGGCCTTTCTCCTGACATTCAGGTATACCCACAAAGCAGAGATTAGACTAAACAAGCTCTATCTTTCATCTCTTCGTTTAGTTTTGAGACCGTCGATATCTTCTCTAGGCTGAGCCAAGGTGGTATCGGACTAGTTAAGCTTATCCTCTAGATCGGAAAATCTCTGCCCCGCTTCCTTCAAAAGAGCATTACAATATGTCAGATTCTCATTTATAGCACTCAGTTACTTATTGATCTCTTTACTGGCTTGAGTTTGGGCTGCTCATGCTTCACAAATCTCAACGAGAATCTGCTGAAGAAGTGCAGCAAGTGGCAAGGAATGTTTGGGTCCAGATGACACCAATTGTGTCACTTCCAGAAGAGCCTGCTGCATCACACCTTGCAACACTGTTTGCCCAAGTTTTTATTTGTGAGTCGGGAGGCCGAGAGGGATGGGAGGCCTTGCTGGACAATCCATTGCCCTGAAGTCTACTTAAATTCTGGGTACAGATTTCAGGTGGATCTGGTAGAACCGCAATGCCAGCTGATGGCAACACATCTTCACAAGGAGGAGCAGTATCAACAACGGTTGATATATCATTGGAAGGGCCCGGCGATGAAGCATCCGTGGCAGGCCTAAAGGAATGCACAGTGTGGGAAAACTTTGGATGTGTAGCTTTAGGAGGCTGCGCTTTGGACGCTGATTCTGTTCCTTTCTGGGGGGCTGCTGGAATGCTGATGGTATAGGGCCCGTGACTTGTGGCAATGCATTAGCAGTTTCTTAAGAGAATCGGTCATTACGTCCCCATCAACCTGAAATGACTGACACACTGTCCGTTGTGCAATGAAATTCTCTCTCTCTTCTGAAATGCCATCTGATGCTTGGCTCACCTAAGCCAAAGCCTGCACACCATCGTGAGGCACTGGGATATTAACATTGAAGAGCAGTTGTGCTTGAGATGCTCCAGAAGTCATAGTTGTCAGCTTAGAATTAGATGGGTTTCTGACAAGTCTTGAGGTAGCGAGCCAATGCTTTGGACCCTTACTAGATTTAGCATGATTAGGGGCTTGAGGATCACACAGAGAATAACGGTTAATTGGAGCACCCTGCTCACAGTCTCTAGTACCACAGCTGTAAGCTGCTGATGCCTAGTTGATGCTATATTCAAGCCATTGTGCAGTTGCGCAATGTCGCTGTGGCAAGCCTAATCAAAGGAGCGAGGGAGCACACAAATCTTTCAAACTACGGATAACTTTACATTATGTATCTTTTCTGACATGTCATTGTCCACTGTCCATCGGCGCAAGAAGTTTAAGGCCATAATTGATTCAGTTAAACAAGCTGGAGATAGGCTGAGCTTATACAAAAGGCTAAACTAAAAGTTATTCATGAAGGTCGATTTCACATCTTTTCGTAAGTCCCACCTGCTACAGAATTTCTGAAGAGCCTGAAGAATTTAAGTCTTCTAAGAGCTAGACATTATTTTGCGTTCAGACTTCACCTTAATGACAAAAGGAGAAGATGTCACTTTCTTCACAAGAAACTTTAATTAAGGATTTAATTAATTCTTTTTATGACTAGGTTGTTTCATCCCAAGTGTATTTTATGAGGATTTTGAATATGTTCTTTTGGGGGTTGCATACGTTGTGTTCAATTATGAACAGTAGTGGTAGGCCCAGAGAGATAAAATCAGCAGGCATATTCCTAATTGCTAGCACTTAGGTGTTGGATGTCAGATTTATCTTTTCTGTGTCTGCGGGCAAGCTCAAATTGCGACATAGATGCTCGCCTATGTGCTCACCTATATGTATCCTAAAGGTTCTGAGAATTGATGCATTTCAGAAATCTTTAGAGATGTTTGAGGCAAAAGAAAGGTAAAGTTAGTTGTTATTGGGCCTTAGAATAGGGCGATGAGTCATGTGTCCGGAAGGGGTACTAGTAGTACCGCACCCAAACGCCTCATATCCGTGGAAGCAGCTCTGGGTGCAGGGGGCAACAATGGGTTTTTGGGGACCATGACGGGGAGGGGGGGTACCCGGATCACTCAAGAGGGGGAACTTTTTGGTAAGTGGGGGGGAGCACTCGAGCAGAATAGCAAAAGGAAGTAGAGAGAGTATATTGAGGTATTTTTTGATCATTCTTGTTAGAGATTCGCAAGGTCTATATGTCTGCATTTTCATTGTGGCACCAGAGAGCAGAACGCAAGGGTGAGGATACAACATGAAGGACAATTGTAGGAAGTGAGTATGGTTGGCAAGCTCATTACACTTTAATGCATCAACAATAAGACTAATTTCCCGTCTATACTGCCGTGGCTTAGAGCTTTTAATGCTAGTTTCATTTTACTACAGGAGACCTATTTGAAAGTTTCATCATCGAAACCTAGCTTGCCCAAATTACATCTCACATGCACTTTTTGCATCAGCAAATACTGCTATTAGAGGGGTGGCAGTATTATATCAAAGGAGCTGGAGTGTCAAGTCCTTCAGCTGCGGCGAGACGGACAGGCCAGGTGGATTTGGGTACAGATTTCAATTCAGCATCAAATTCCTAATCTGGTTAGCTATTATGGGGCTATAGAGGACAATGCTTCTGCCCTCAAGGCTATTTATGATTTTGGCCATGATCTCTAGCGGGTCAGGGATTTTGGGGGGTGACTTTAATGTCATCCAGAACGTGAGATTTGGATTGCTCCTGTGTAGATAAACAGCAAACCAAGCCTAAATCTGCTCACTATTTGGTTAACATGAGACACGATCTGGCCCATATTAATCCTTGGCGAGTAGAGCATCCATCAAAGCTAGCTTACACTTGTTTTTCTATGCGTTTCAGGTTTGCTTCCTGCATAGATTATTTTTTGATATCCCATTTTCTATGAATAGGTAAGGCAGAGGTTTTAGCATCGTCTTTTTATGATTACTCGGCTCCTACAAATGAGCTGTCTATTGAAGATGCAAGTTATATCACCCTGAAATGGTCTTTAGACAGATCACTATTAACAGACCTAACTTAGGTTGCCTATATGCATAATGCGCCAGAGGACCTTTTAGAAAGGAACGTGGGAACCGCCTCCCCCTTTTCTGTTTGGGGTTCTTTAAAGGCATTTTTTTGAGGTGAAGCAGTCTCCTATAAAGCGCAGCTTCTGAAAACTCGTACAGCTAAAGAGGCCATGCAGCTTGCCCTAGAAGATGAATGTAGCTATTATTGTATCTAATACATATGAAGCTAGAGATCAGCTTATGAAAGCCCAAACAACCTTTAAAGACAATTCCACAGTGGCAGAGATAGTGAATGAGAAAAATTGCTTTCAAAAGAGCTATGAGGAGAGTGAGCATGTTGGCCGCTACTTAGGCTGGTCTGTCAGAAAGAAGAAAAATAACAATATCATTAAGAATATTTATGATGATACTTCGAGCTGGTTATTTAACAAATTGGAAAGGTGTTTCTCATACATTACTCTAAACCGTATTCGGTTGTAGATAAAAACAGCACCAGTAAGTGCCAACACATTTCTGACGTCTATTGAGATGCTGGTTTTATCGAAGGCACAACAACAAGTTCTTATCCTTCCTGTAACTGCGTCGAGATTGAGTCAGCAATTAACGCATCCCCAAATGCCAGAGCATCCGGGTGTGATGTGCTGCTGGCAGAGGATTAGAAAGTAGTTAGTCGACAACTATGTCGCATATTGGCTGTCATTTGTAATGAGCTATTGGCAAGTAAGGTATCCCGCAAGACATTCACCGAGACAGTGGTCACTAGCTTTTTGTAGAAGGGGAGGCCCCTGGGTAATCCTTGCTCATATCAGCCCATTAGTCTGCTACATTGTGACTATCAGATCTTTATGAAAATTTTGACATGAAGACTAGCTGCATTAGTGCAAAACTTGGTCCACCCTGATGACAATTGCTTTCCCCCTACAAGATTAATGTCCACCAATACAAACTATCTGATTCAGGCGATCAATTATTTCTCAGATAATCAAAATAAAGCTGCTATCATTATGTTGAATGCTGAGAAAGTGTTCAATCAGGTGCAATGGGACGTCTTATTTACAATCTTGTCTGAGTTTTGGTTTCTGTTGCATTTTGTCAGTCTATTGCATGTTCTTTACAAGGCAACTACTGCAAAAAACTGTCATCAATCATAGGCCTGCCGGCCATGTTATTGCCAGGCAAGGCACAAGACAGGGATGCCCTATGTCCCTGGTGCTTTTTTCCATATTTTTCGAGCCTTTAGCTTGGGCGGTGAGACTAGATCCCGCAATCCAACTCCCAATCGAAAATGTGACAAAGTTAAAGCTGTTCACCAATGACATGATTCTATATTTGGCTGCAGAGGAAGATAGTATTCAGAATACCTGTGCTAAAATCAAGGAATGTACGCGTATCATCAACTATAGGGTGAATCATTCTAAATCTGAAGCTCTATTTGAACATTGGAATGTTGGGAGCTCCATTGAAGACAATGGAGTTGCTCTGGGCTTATAATGGCTGGTATAAGCCCAGCGCTCCAACATTCCAATGTTTGTCTTTTTGTTTCTCCATTTTTAATTTAGAACATTCTACCCTTAGTGGGTGGAATGTTCTAATAGCCTTGTAGCCCTTCTGCCTCAGGCTATACCGGTTGTTAAAGGCCCTCTTCCTCGTTATAACTCGGGATCAGGGCCTTTAACAGCCGGTATAGCCCTCGGCAGCGGGCTATAAGGCTATATTATTTAACTTGTTCTCCTTAGTTCTACCATTTGGAATATGGACTTATTTCATGCTTGGCCGTCCTATCAGATGTTTAGTGATGCTACTTCCAGTCCTTCTTAGCTATAACCCTTGAATTTTATATCTGCTATGAGTAAAGCTTGTGGGTTATTACAACAGCGGTAGTCTTTAGCATTAACTATTGTCGGTTGAGTTGCAATTTTCAAAATGGACATACTTCCTCTGTTTATTTTTGTATTTACTAATGTCCAAATTAAGGTTCCACAATCTTATTTTGATAAATTTGATTGCATCTTGAGATGCTTCTTATGGCAGGGGAATAACCCCAGATTAATTTAAAAGTCTTGCAATTAGATGTAGAAGAAGGCAGACCGGTGCTACCTAGGATCAAAGCATATTATCAAGCCACTTTACTAAATTGGCTAAATTGTATGAGCTACTCTACGGATTATTCAAGCTGCACCTATTTCAGCAAGATGCTGGGAGAAGCTGGTATTGAGATTGCAACATTCCTGAAAATACCCAGGCTTCCTAAGCGCACTGGGAATAAGGCTTCTTATGCTTTAAACTTTAGATTCTTTAGAATTTGGCAGGAATATAAGGTACCTTGGATCCCTTTGTCCTTACATCTGAAACATGCCACGCAGATGGGCGTACCACTAGATAAATCCGTAACTTCAATTAGGTAAAAGGCTGGTTGCCCTTTGCTTAAAAATGTTGTTCTAGCAGGATTTGTGAAAACATGGGACCATCTAGTTGCAAATTGAATTCTCTGAAAAAACACATGTTACTTGTAGAGTGATTTATGTTAGGTGTTTCTTGTTTATCATGGGAACCAAGAACCAACATCATTCTGTTCTCTTGGTCACTGCAGTCCATATCTCATGAGGCTGATCCTTTGAGAAAGCCAGCTTGTAATGTCTAACTTTAATAGTAAATGATCAAAATGTTAACTCCATATTATGCTCTTGCTTTTTTCTCCCTGCCCACCTGAAATAGAACATAAATAGGGTGAGGCCCCGTCAACATTTCATTTCTTCTTGTCTGCCAGTGAGACAGGTGCTTCGAGTGAGCTGTAATCGCATGCTTACATGTTGCAGCTTGTATGGACATGTAATTATTTTGCTGATAACCTTTATTTCTTTTCCTGCTGAACCATGCAATGTAGGTCCTTTTGGTCTTTGGCTGAGGTTTTTCAAACAAGCCTAAGCATCTACTGCAGTGCTGCAGACTGTCCCCAAGGAGTCAATATTTCATGGAGCATAAAAATCCTTCCAGATTCAGCTCATTTTTATTGTCCTAAAATGGTCTGCTAGGGGAATATAACCTTCTAATCTCAATCACCCTGGAAAAGTTCTTGGAGAGTTAAATGGGGCAGGTGAGTACCAGAAACTGCAGATGTGTAGGGAGCTGAAAGTGGAACCCTTGACCCTGGCTGCAGCACAACATTATAACAGGGAGTAAGGCTTTTTAGTGCTCTCACGGATGTAGCCGAGGAGGCAGCATCAGAAGAGGAAACAGCTACAGGCAAAGTATTTGCACGTTGGATGCAGAAGTACCCAACAAGGTAAATGTCAATTTCTTCTAGTCATTGCTGTTTTGGAGATTATGAGTTTGCCATGAAAAGGGCTGCCTGGAAGGCTTACCTAAGGGTACCAGTGAAACCTTTGATCCAGGCCAAGAAATCACTAAGTGAAAAGACAAAATTCCTCTGTGGTAAGGCCAAGCACATCCCTCAACTATCCCTAGCAGATGAATGCAATGACCAGAACAGGCACAGAGGAGGCTGTTGCCCTTCGACATAACCCTCTTCCTATGCCACCAACTCCATTGTCGGAAGAGAAGTTGAATCATCTTGGGGAGGACAGGCTCAATGATAAAATTGATAGCAAATATATTGATTCATAAAAAGAATGGAAAATAAATCTTATTCACAAAAATATTGGCTTCCTATACTTAACTAATGAAAACACAAATATCGATAATCAAAATATCGCAGTTAAAATTATCAATTTTTACATATATAAATAACAAATATATCGGAAACAAAAGTATTGGTACCTTTAAATAAACATAAATTGTCAAAAATAAAGCAATATACAATATTGACTACGTTATTGTTGTGAAAAATAAAGACATTTCATTACTAAACATTAAAATAACAGCATTTTACAATACCAAAAAATAAAAATAAACTTACATTTGTTTTAAATATCCTAACCACAGTATAAAAAAATTCATATCACTAAAATAAACCAAAACACCTCAAAGAAATTATACATTTCAATACATATAAATATTATTAAAAATATATTTACAAGTACTAACACATAAACTTTAAACAAAAATGATTTTAAATATATTCATAAATAATATGTTCAAAATAACACACAAAATAGAAGAAACATATATTCAACATTCTCAAATAGATACTAATTACATTTCACAGTAGAAAGGTAATAGCTGAAAAAAAAAAATGAAAGCTAACCAATGAAACAAACCATAAAGCAAAGTAACCAATAAAATTAGATTATCAATTAAATGAACAATATAAAAGGCTCCCAAAATGTGACTACTTACTAAACCAAAAACTACAAAAGGTGCCAGACATTGATATTTTGCCCAATTTGCCAGACCCAATCTGAAAACAGTAGTGGAAGAATACATACAACTACCTTCTAAAGTAAGTAAAACATTTATTGAAACTAACTTATAAATTAATTAAATAAAAAATGTAACAAAATAAATAACTAACAAAACACTTTACTTCTTTTATCTCTTACACTGTAGATACTAGAGAGAAATTACTACACCTTCGACAAACTACTAATCTACCATAAAATAAACACAAACTTGTAGTGTAGCTCCTATTTCCCTAATAGGCTCTGCGCATTGGAATAATATATCCTATAGGTTTGACATAGGACTAAGGTCAGTATGTCCCTATCGAGTATATTAAACTTAATTACTTGTGCCAGCTAGCTCAGAGGCCACTAGAAACTCCTTGACAACAAGAAGGGAGTAGTTTCTGGCAGCCGCAAAACATGACCAATATGTTTCCCTTTTAGAATCAGAACGTGTCCCAGAGTCGTGGAAACACTAGATAACTATTTCACTCAGCTCAGTCGTGCATGCTTAGTTTTCCTCACAGTTACACAGAAATAATAGACGGGCGTTTTCAATAAAAGATTTATTGAACAGTCTTGTTTCTGGTATAAGTATAATGTGCTGTTACGATCACAAGACAGTATGCGAGATAAATAATGTACAGGGTGAGCAGTAGAAATAAATAATACTGCGATAGCATTATCTTATAGTACAAATGCTGTTACATAAATAACACAGACTAAAAATGTGAGTACTCATACGATGCGGTGCTAAGCTAGTTCTACCCCAATGTACCTAACCTAACCTAGGTGTAGGACGAGGTATGAAGTAGGTGAAGTATTCCTTACTATGGTATACTAAGAGTATGTTAAGTCTAGTATGCCTAGTATGCCAAGAGTCCCTCTAGGTTCTTATCAGCTCCATACCTGAAGAATGAGAGAGGTTGGAATCTCTTTGCCAGACTCGAACTCCAACACCCCGCAAGGGAAGTCAGATCACTGGAAGCTGGAAGCTGGGCTCTCTGCGTGCAGGGAATGGCAGCGTCTTCTCAGTGCGTCAGGCCGGGATACGGGCTCCTCTGAAGTCGAGGTCTCCTCTAGTTTACAGGGGCTAGGGAAGGTATATTTATACCTGAGAGTACCTTAGGAATGTTAGCATTGACGTGAATTGGACAACGAAAGACGTCATGAATGAACCCCTAAGGAATAATGGTTCATGCATAATAGATGAGGCCTTGAAGAAATCAATAGTCCTGGGCTAGGGAAACTCCCGCTGCCTAAGGGTCTGTTCTTCAAGAATTCGTTGTGACGTTAGGGTGGACGGATGTCAGAGACCATGCCTGTATTTGGAGCGCACGGTTTAATGCCTAAATAAGGCCTGGGATTCTATGCCTATATAAGGACAGGATATTGGAAAGCCCGTTATGGACACCCTAAGAGGAATACAACACCCACTCCACTTTCGTGTATACGATAATACATAAATGCTAAACATTAAAAATGCTAAACATAAAAATGGAGTACCGCATATTTCTAAAATATTTCATAAAACCATTTAAAAAGGCATTTAAAAAAAAAACATATTAGAATGCAAAAAAGGTACTGTACATTCGAAGCATTGCTTATCATTTCAGGCATAAAGTTCGAAAATAAATGCAATTGGAATGATCTAAGCAGTAATATTTACATGTGACAGAAAATGATCAATAAGTTTGTTCATAAATCAAAGTGATTTTATGTCAGGAAAATTAAATGAACTGTTTTTAGACACATAAGATGACTAAATGTCTTTAGAAGGACCGCCAAGTCTGTACTATAAGGTTAGTTCTACTTTAAGCAGATTGAAGTTCCTTTTTCCTTCTAAAAAATGGGAAAAAGTTCAATTTTTGGTAGAGTTCCAAGTTTTTGAAAAATGAAGGCCAAATTGTTGCTGTATTTCTGGAACACTGTATGCTGAATCAGAGTCAGTTTACGGATCTGGTGTAAACATTAGATCATCTATTTCTATAGACAAAACATCATCCACTGTAGTTGGTGTGAGTTGGAACACCTCGTGAAGTAGGTTAATTGCACAGAGATGTGAAGCATTGCTTTCAATTGTCGCAATGTTCGCGTCCGTTGTTACCTGTGTGCCTGTAGTTCTTTCTCGTACCTCAGCAGCTGCCGGAAGCGTCTGTGAGATCTCAATGAATGCTGTCATCAGGATAGGAAGCCGCTGGGGACAACACATAGCATGGGCCGTTATCTGGTCCAGCAGAGTATCGACGTCCGTTGGCGCATCCGATGTAAATGTTAGACAGGTGTCCAACACGCATTCTACACCGCATAGCAGGCATCGTAGAACAGGTAAGATGCAATCTTGCCAGATTGGTCTAAAGGACAGGAACCATGTGATATTAAGGTCCCGTAGACGATTAATGTCCAAAAGCTGTACTATTTGCTCACAGCACTTTCGTTCAAGGAGAGCTTTCTCCATGTCGCTCGGAGTGATGTCGGCGAATTGGCTGGCCATAGCGAAATAGCAGGAAGAGAAATAGAATTCCGGCAACAAGTGCTAGAATTAATGGTATGCCACCAAACACCGAATGTGCAAAGTTCGGGATGATTCCGAGTATTGCCTGGAAAGGTGCTAACAGACTCGAGCAGATGCCCTTAAATACATGTACAATTCCTATTGTATCAGACAAGTTGAAAATTCGTCCTATCATTTCCACAAAATGTATAGGGCAGTTTGTACGTATTAAAGTCTGTATCTCAGCCGAAGTCCTTGCAATTTGCAGATCATATGTTTCTTTGGCCGAGGTCAAAGGCACTGTTTGTTGTAAAAGCATGGCTTTCATTCTGCTTAAAGTATCAAATCTTATAAAAGAGACGTTCAGCGAAGGCCATAGAGGCGACTCCCTGACTGTGTCTATTGGGGCAAACAATACTTGCATACAGCAAGTGACCCTGGAGTTGACCGTTACTAGATATGGGATACCTGGCAGCATGCCACAGCAACTCTGATCATTCAACATGAGGTAACTCCCATTAGAAAGTTATCCGAACGTTGGATTAATCACAGCAGCTGGTGTACCCTGCTGATGGCAAGACAAATTTGCCACAGAACCATTACAAGCCCCGTGCAAGGAAATGTCCTGACATACAAGTGAACCGCCACTGTGCCTACGTTTTCTAAATCTGGTACCCACATACTTGTCCCAAATAGGACCTCATATGGAGTGACCCCCCCTAGAGAACTTCTTGGCAGGTTGTTAAGTGCACGTTGAACTCCACTAAGGTGTTTGACCCACCCGTCACCCGAACCTTATACTCTAGCTGTTATAGACTGCTTTATGTCCCGGTTTTTCCTTTCCACAACCGAATTTCCCTCAGGATGGAATGGAGAGGAGTACCGCAATGCAACGCCCAGACTGGCCATGGCGTCTTTGTAAGCCCGAGAGCTAAACGCAGGACCCTGGTCAGAATGTAGCGTGCCTATTGCGTATATGCCGATAAAAACTCGCAAATCTTTTATAACAGTTCGAGCGTCAGCTGAGCGCTGAGGCCATAACCATAGGAACCTAGATTCAGTATTTGCGGGAATGCCTTTGTCCAGTAGGACGCAGGCGCGTAGATAGTCGAATGATGTCTAACAGTGGTGTCTGTACTGGGCTGCCGCATTCACAGCAAGGTGTCTGGTGGCTCTTTCGCTGTAATTTACAGTCTAGGCAGTTGTTGATGAATATGTGAGTTTCTGTATTCATCCCAGGCCACCAGTACATCTCTTTTAAAGTCAAGATTGTTTTAGAGATCCCTTGATGTGACAGACCCTCCCCCAAATGTGTTTCATAAATCAAGGCTGCTCTACGATCCATGTTTGGTATTACCCTATCCCCCACTCCAGGGATTCGAGCAAAAGGAACGTTGTTCGCATCAATTACATAAGAGTACTTGAGTGGAAACTTTTTTGGTAACGCTGCACTGCTGCCTTTGCTTGATGCATTGACAGCCAACATTATCTCACCGTCTATTTTTGTTTTTGAACGAGTGATCGCAGCTACGGAAGCCGTTTGCACAGCCCCCCTTGTCGCTTCGTCAGCCAATGAATTCCCTGCAACGTGAACGCCATCACGTTGATGACTCAGTGTGTGGATCACATGAGCCTTTGGTAGTTCGTTTTTCAACTGAACTACTTGTTCCCAAAGCAATTTGTGCTTTATTGTGCCACCTTTCGCATCTTTGAAACCATTTTCAAGCCAGTTTTGTATATATTCATTATACGACTGCACACAGTAAAAGGAATCACACACTATTAGTGTGGGGAATTCTCGATCTGTACTTTCAAGTGCCAGTTTGAATGCTTGTAGTTCAGCTCGCTGAGCTGTACAATCCCCTAGAGATTGTGTTTTAGTGACCATAGGTCTGAAGATGCCATTTCGCATGCGGCCTTTAACGATAGCACACGCTGCACTGTAAGCTTGCTTACCCCCTATTGCGGGTTGTGCGGATCCGTCAGTGTAAATTATGAATTCGTACTGATCGAGAGGCAGAATTTCAGTAGGCAGGGGACATTCATGTTCATACTGCAGGAAGGCTTGTGTTTTCAAATCTGGATCAAAAACATATTCAACATCTGTTGCAGCAAGAGAATTAACCCATTGTATCCATCTTGGATGCAATGCCTTAGCATTTGGAATGCTTGCTTTTGTAACCGCTTCTAAAGCAGGTACTGGGGTTACGATAATAATGCGTTTCCCTTGGGCCAAGGCTCTTTCTTTTGCTACAGCGGTTTGAACTATTGTTAAAAAAATTTCAGTAGAACTGAAGCGCATTTCCACTTGTGTGTACAAGTGTGATTTATACGCTATTGGAATTTTTTCACCCTCATTGAAAGTTAAGTAGGTGAATCCGCATTGACCCGAAATTATTCGGATCACCAAATTTCGTTCACTTACGCGTGTTTGTAAGTGATTTGTTGCTAACATGTTAGCCTGGAGTGAACGTAAAATTTCTGTGTGTTCCTGTGTCCAGTTTTTGATTGAAAAATCAGGTTTGATTAATGCGTAGAGAGGTTTAATCCTTTCTGCGTAGTTTAGAATGTATGTTCTTCCAAAATTTAAGAAACCCAGGATTGATTGTAAGTTTTTTAGCGTTTTTGGAGGTTGGAGCAGCGCACACTTTTCTAAAAAGTTAGCTGCCAAGCATTTGCCTTCACTTGAAAGCTCATATCCTAGAAATAGGACATTGAGATGGGCAATTCTGGACTTTTTAAAGTTGAACTTGTAGCCCTCAGAGGCGAATCCCAGTATAATGGTGCTCACCCTGTTCAAGTGCTTTTCCAGGTCATCGTCTGTCAGATATATGTCATCGACATAAGACAATGCCTCATTGTCATAAATTTGTAGTAACTCCATTACCCTCGCTGAGAATAAACCTGGGCTATTCTTGAACCCTTGTGGGAGTCGACAAAAGTGACGCTGGGTCCCCATTATGGAGAATGCTGTTAAGTACCTGCTTTCATGTGCTATGTTTTGACAAAAGAAACCATTTGAGATGTCTAATGTTGTTTTATATTTTTTACGCACAATGTTATTCATTAATGCTGTGCTATGTGCATTTTGCACTGCAAAAGTTTTAGAACAAGTGTTTAGGTGTCTGTAGTCCAAAACTAGACGATATGTTTTGTCTGGTTTGGAGACAGGAAACAAAGGATTGTTCATTGAGGAGGTGCATGTTTCAATCACCCCTTGGTATTCAAGTTGATCTAAGATCTCCCTGACCTGTTTTTTAGCTTCTTGCTTAATAGGATACTGCCGTTGTGCAGTTGGTTCATGTTTCAGATGTATTTTATGGTGAGGTGAATCCTCATCCCATCCTACATGATTTTTATATAATGCTGAGGCCTGGGCCACTGCCCATTTCCTGGCATATGTATGTTTTAGATGCATTGGTATATGGTTGGAGAAGGCAGGCATAATTATGTCCTCGCCATGTGGGCACTCCCTGACAAATTGTGGTGGCCAGTCCTTTTCTGCTAGAAGTATGTCATAGCCCTTTGATAGTTTCTCCCAAAAAAGTGCTTTCACCTGTCTAGGTTTGTCTCCCTCCATCCGGAGTGTTATGTCATATAACTTTTGTGGAGTACTAACCCTGGTGTCTACAGTCTCGACTGTGATGTACTCATTCAAGTCCACTATCTCCAGAAGTTCCCTCAGGTTCTGGTGAACTATTGTGACTTCTGCTGCACTGTCCAGCATGGTCTGAGCCCATTCTCCGTTCTTGAGTTTTGTTCTCAGTATTCTTGGCATGTCTTATCTTTAGACCTGCTACTTTCTTTTGGAGAATTGAGGTTTTACTTTAGTTTTTGGAGCGTGTTTGTCGTCTTTCGATGTCACGCGTTCTTCTCTGTGTTCCGTCCGTCCTCTTCTTTCCGAAGTCTGTGGTGAGATCTGAAAGGGACGAGAGGAACGTGTATCAGTATCATGATACCTATCAGGTTTTCTCAAATTATCCCTATTCCTGAGGTTATACCTCCTTTCAGAGGGCTCCTTTTGAGGAGACCTACCTCGGGATTGAGAACGTTTCTCGTTTGATTTTTGTTTAGTAGACTCCCACTTCTTTTTAGAAGATGTGGGAGTTTGTTTTATTGAGTCCTTCTCAGGACTTTCAGATAGTTTCAGATTCAGTGGTCTTCCACCCAAACTATCTCTGCCTAATTCTGCATAAGATTGTTCAATTATTCTGGGTAGCTCAGTTTGATGTTCTGTAACATCGAATTCCCTCAATTTTTGGCGGATCGCCACTGCTGCTGCCTCCCCTTTAATATTTGATAATATTATTGTTGAGACCTGGTCGAAATTTTTCAGTAATTTCATACCTAAATTCAGAACAGGATCTGCCCCATATTCATTTTGAATTTGTTTTAGGACATCAGGTATTACCGCAATTGATGGAATACCATGTGTTTTAGTATAGATGGCAGCAAAGACTGAGCCCCAAGTGGTGCAGTCTTCCAGTTGTGGTGTGATCCCCATCGGTAAACTGATTGTTAGGATTCTGTGTTTCTCATGCGGGCTAGTATTTGGAAATACTGCTTCGATTTGAGTAATTTTTTGAGCTATCCAAAACGGAATTTGCTCACGTTTTGTGGGCATTTTACCCATGACTGAATTGAGAGTCTGTGGTGTAATTTTTGTGTATTCCCCTGTTGGGGAGTTGGATTTGGATATGTCAATGGTGGTCGGACTGTAAAAGTCCGCATGACATATTGGACCAATTGTCTGTAAATTTTTATTAACTCTTTTATTTGAGTATGTAATTCCTCATCTGTCATTATATTCAGTTCAGGATGAGGTGTGTAGCCGGCTAAAATCGGCCATGTTGCTCCTGGTCTACCTAGTGGACCGAGCCTGGTAATGTTTTTGTGATGTTTTAGGGCGCCTTTAAACCAGAGCTGATGCTCTTGGTATGTTAATGGAATTTAAATATCCTCGAAAGGAATGTATTCTTCTGGTAGATCATCTTCTTTGTAGAAGTGAAATGTTTGTGATGTTGGATTGCATTCCAGAAGTAGTACCCAGTAATAGAATATCTCTGTCTAAAATGATTCATGTGCCTCTATCACGACAACTGCTCTACCTCCTCTTGGCGATAGGCCATGTTTTATAAGTTTTAGAGTTATGGCTCTTCTTAAGTTTTGAGGGATGTGAACCACCCCCTCCTCAGTTTCATTTAAACCTGTAAGGTTAAAAACTGCTGCTTGGGCTGGATCAGCCGCTGCGCCACCGTTTCCGGTGTCTTCAGTCATTTTGTTTTTTGAAAAATGTAGAACAAGTTTCAAGGAAACAAAGATAAGGTGCACAATATTTTGGAACACTGTATCCTTCAACGTTGAGTAAACCAAACAGCTAATATATAGGGTGCTTCCCTATGTAGCCTTGGTGGATACCTAACCCTGCCCACTCCAGACGTCTTTTGGAGTATATGGGTAGGGGTCTTTGAGAGAAAATAGCACGGCTGAGTTACTCAGTATCTAACGTTGAATTACTGCCTAACCAAACCGTTGGGCGCCATGTAGTGTAGCTCCTATTTCCCTAATAGGCTCTGCGCATTGGAATAATATATCCTATAGGTTTGACATAGGACTAAGGTCAGTATGTCCCTATCGAGTATATTAAACTTAATTACTTGTGCCAGCTAGCTCAGAGGCCACTAGAAACTCCTTGACAACAAGAAGGGAGTAGTTTCTGGCAGCCGCAAAACATGACCAATATGTTTCCCTTTTAGAATCAGAACGTGTCCCAGAGTCGTGGAAACACTAGATAACTATTTCACTCCGCTCAGTCGTGCATGCTTAGTTTTCCTCAGAGTTACACAGAAATAATAGACGGGCGTTTTCAATAAAAATTTATTGAACAGTCTTGTTTCTGGTGTAAGTATAATGTGCTGTTACGATCACAAGACAGTATGCGAGATAAATAATGTACAGGGTGAGCAGTAGAAATAAATAATACTGCAATAGCATTATCTTATAGTACAAATTCTGTTACATAAATAACACAGACTAAAAATGCGAGTACTCATACGATGCGGTGCTAAGCTAGTTCTACCCCAATGTACCTAACCTAGGTGTAGGACGAGGTATGAAGTAGGTGAAGTATTCCTTACTATGGTATACTAAGAGTATGTTAAGTCTAGTATGCCTAGTATGCCAAGAGACCCTCTAGGTTCTTATCAGCTCCATACCTGAAGAATGAGAGAGGTTGGAATCTCTTTGCCAGACTCGAACTCCAACACCCCGCAAGGGAAGTCAGATCACTGGAAGCTGGAAGCTGGGCTCTCTGCGTGCAGGGAATGGCAGCGTCTTCTCAGTGCGTCAGGCCGGGATACGGGCTCCTCTGAAGTCGAGGTCTCCTCTAGTTTACAGGGGCTAGGGAAGGTATATTTATACCTGAGAGTACCTTAGGAATGTTAGCATTGACGTGAATTGGACAACGAAAGACGTCATGAATGAACCCCTAAGGAATAATGGTTCATGCATAATAGATGAGGCCTTGAAGAAATCAATAGTCCTGGGCTAGGGAAACTCCCGCAGCCTAAGGGTCTGTTCTTCATGAATTCGTTGTGACGTTAGGGTGGACGGATGTCAGAGACCGTGCCTGTATTTGGAGCGCACGGTTTAATGCCTAAATAAGGCCTGGGATTCTATGCCTATATAAGGACAGGATATTGGAAAGCCCGTTATGGACACCCTAAGAGGAATACAACAAACTAAAAGCCTGATTACGTGTTTGGCAGTCCGACTGACCGAACACTGCAGCTGCGACTGCCAGGAGACCGCAGCACCAGCGGTCTTCCGACCGCCGCACTACGAGTTTACAGCGGTGCCCGCGGTATGACTGCGGAGATTTTGCAGCAGTGGTGATAGTGGTGATTATGTTTTCATATGTATCGATGCCTGAGTAGGCATTTAAACTGCATATATGTCAGATGCACACATATGCATGATACACGAGGGAAAATGCCACCTATCCATTGCCGGAGTATGGTCCATATGTGGGCAGTCCAGGCAATGAGTATATGGTACAAAAATGACTCACCTGTACATCGCCACAAACAGGGTCATTATCCTTGGGGTAAAGATGCTGCTATGAAGGGGGAACCTGAAGAAAGGGATCCACATTGAACTCTGACCGAAACTACAGAAAAGGGGTGAGTACGCACCCCATATCCTTTGTTTCTGCCGACCTGAAGCTTGCGGTCTCACCGCCGTGGTCAGCTCATGAAAAAGCAAACTCACAATACGGACGGTGGTGAAACTCCCCAGTACTGCCCTATGACATCTGCTTTTTCCCGACCATGACCCCAGCAGTCTGCGGTGTGCTGGCAGTGTTGATGGTTCAGCTGCGGTCTTTCCAAATGCAATCTGCACTTCTTGCAATACGGCGGTTGGACTGCCGAGCTTGCAGCGTTCGGACCGCGGGTACAACGGTTCACGGATTAACAAACTCGTAATAAGGCCCTAAGTCCCCTAATGTACTACTTTGAAGCCACTTTGGTTAGCAGACTGCATCTCTCTGGACACAGACGCCAACCCAAATTCCAAATACTATGGTGGAATCTCTATAACAGCACCATGGCTCAAGAAGGCAAAGCCAACAACACAGTAGAAGGATGGCAGAATGCCCTCCAATCTATACTAGGCAGCAACAACTACAAATAGAGCAATCAGTAACCCAAATTAAAGCTAAAATTAGGAAACAAACCAATGGAATGTATGACATGCTACAATGAAAAGTAAAACTAATTATTAACAAGTGAGTGCACTACTTAGAACCAATAGCCAATACTCTAATATAAAAAAAACAACCATATTCACAGTAACTAATAATCCTGAACCAAAATTCAAACCAGCATAACTAAAATATTTTTAACCAAGTATTAAACTAATTCTTTTTATACATCAGTCAAAAAAAATACAACTAAAATAGCAAATGAGACTGATGAAAACGTTCACGCATGCCCTGGTCACAAGCAAGCTGGACTTTGGGAACACCCTTTCTGCCGGATTCAACAAAAAACTCACCAGAAGGCTGCAGATCATTCAGAACTCTGTGGCCAGAATCATTCCCAACATCCCACGCCGCACTCACATCACACCACACCTGAAGGAACTGCATTGGCTCCCTATTCACAAACGAGCACAATTCAAACTCCTCACCCACAATTTCAAGGAACTACATAACACTGGCCAAGCATACCTCAACAATCGCATCTGCTTTCACAAACCTTCCAGACACCTCCACTCGTCTAGACTCCTATTGCACAAATTCCAAGCATACGGAAAAACCGATCTGGCAGTTGATCCTTCTCAATACAAAGCTCCTAAAGCATGGAATGACCAGCCTCTACACATTAGAGCCTCCTCCTCACTTCATGAATTCCGCAAGAATCTGAAAGCCTGGCTTTTCAAGTAGTCTCACTAGGCCCTAGGTGGGCTCAGACTCACAGCTGCTCAGCACCAGGATACCCTCCTGGGGGATAGTGTGCTCTGCAAATATGCATAACATAGCATGTCTAAAATTAATATATATATTAATTAGTTAAAAAACAAAAAAGTCACCAACTACAAAGCTCAAAATTACAAATAAATTCAAATGGAATCAAATAAATACAAGACACTACCAATCACTATAAATATGCATACATCATGAAATATACCATTTCACGCCCAAACTAAAAACCTTAATTAAAATTTACTGTTCTGTAGCTGTAGATATTCGTCCATATCCATATGGTCAAAAACATAATCTACCAAAAATAGAAAAAAGTATTCCAAAAAATCCCCCCAAAAATGCAACAAGTGTAAGAAAAGAAACGCTCCAGGAAACCTGAAAATTAAGATTCTAAATATTGGTTTACTAGAAACCAAAATGATTTATGTTGCAACATCCAAATGTTCAAACAATTACTTTGAATCCGCAAACCTGAAAAAAACATACAATTCCCACCGACAAAAAACACTATCTTTAAACTTAACGTTAACATTACAAAAAAACAATCCAAAACACAGGACATAAAATAATATTATATAAAATAACGATACAATACTGCCAAATGCTAACTAGGCCTAACATAGAATACTAGTAAACAAAATAACATAAACTACAAATAAACTTTCCAAGACCTAGAAAGCAGCACTATAACTACCATTTACTAATATCCCCTACTTCCCTCCTACCCCCAAAACCCTAAAGAAAACCTTAAAAAGGTTTCCTGATCGGATAAACAGCAGCACCGTCAATCGACTCACCTCCAGGAAAATGAGCAAATAATGACACAAATTGAATACAAAAGTTAAGTTAGCTTGTGAGAAATTGGGTTCTTGGTTGACTGGGATGTGAACCCTGGTCAAGCAACCGCCACAATCCCTTGCAAGGTGAACCACAAAAAGTCACCAATTTAAACTGCACTTCACTTGGGTAGCTTGGCACAAAAAACAGTCAGGCTTAACTTAGAGGCAATGCACAAAGTATGAAGGCAACACACAAACAGTAAATTTTAATAAATTATTTGATACCAGAATTACAAAAATCCAATCAGTCCATCTGAAGTTATGAAGTTTTAAAGTTTTTAGTAAAAACTAGTGCCTAAAAGAACAAAGCGGCAACCGTGGACATCTAGGGGCCGATTCCGATCTCGGCCGGAAGCGCACCGAACGGGATTCGCCCGGAAATAATAGGAGCCGGGCGTGTTTTTTCCGACCGACTCGTACTGCTGTCCAAACGAGCTAGTACGATGCGAATGTACGCGTGGTTTCCGACCGACTCGTTTCCGGATCCCAACCGCTCCGACCGACTCGTACGGACACGAATCGCACCACGCAATGGAGACGTTCTCCGACCGAGCGAGTACGATGGACGCGTCGGACAGCCGGATCGAGTCGGAGTGTCCGGCTCGAAAAAGTTCCCGGAGCCGGACTTGGGGGTCCGTCCCGGACCCCCCTGCACCCGTAGCCATACGAGTTGAACACAAGGGGGATCCAAGGGTCCCCCCTAAACATGCATGTATGGCGCGAGTTGCACCGATGCGTACACACTGTAGGGGGCGCACTTGTTTGCGACGTACCCATTGAGTCAATGGGAGCCCATGTACGCGTCGTACGACTGGCTCCCATTGACTTCAATGGGAGTCTGACCAAATCGAGTCCGGCAGCATGTGGCCGCATCGTACTCGCTCGGTCGGACTGTAGGAGTCCGGCTCGGTCAGAAATCTCTCCGGATCCGGCTCGGTCGGAGAGTTTTCCGACCCAGATCGGAATCGGCCCCCTAGTCTTGTGAGACCAGGTCAAAGTTGAAAAATAGGGCTGACCATGATGGAGCGCAGTTCGTATACAAGAAGGATTGGGCCTGGTCAGCGCTTACCTTCGGACTTAACAAAGTTCTTGAAAAAAATGTTCTGAGAAGGTAGGGTAGGGCATCAGGAGGTGTCGAAAGATGGAGTGTCATTGTGGGATATCCTTTTGTCGAAGCTGCAATGAAGATTTCTACATTTGGATTTAGGGCCTGATTACAATGAGGGTGGGATGTGCCTTGCCATCGCATTTTCGGCGGTCCATCCGCCGCTTCCTCAGCGGTCTGACCACCTAATTATGATCTGTGCAGTAACATGGCCACAAGACCGCCACCACCACTGATACTTCTGCTCCCGTGGCGGGGGAGGCAGCCCATGGTGTGATTCTCACAAAGCTTCCCGCCGAGCTAATCCTGACCTGCATTTCCTGGTGGGGATACCGCCATGCGCAAGTCGGCAGAAAGGCAGCAAATGAGGCCAAATATTGAGCAGAGGGTGAATGTGCCCTTGTGTACTGTCACTTTTGAACATGTAAAGCGCTTCAATGCCTTCGGGAGTCCCCAATACATCAAACTGCAAAATATTTATTTTTTTAAATTACACCCGACTGGATGCGTCACGTTCTGGGGCGTGCATGTCCATTCAGTGAACCAACACATTGGCGAAATGTACCGCCGTCATGTCACCGCTGTCATAAAACCGCCAGCCCTGCAGAAAACTCCTAATGTGGCAGGCGGTGAGACCAGCTGCTTGGCAGAGTACTCACTGCCGAACTCATAAACGGGCCTTTAGTCTCTGAAATGGAAGTCAAAAATCTCCAGGGGGACGAGGCAGAGGGCTGTAGCTGAAGACACTTCCACAAGGTCGAATACACCTTTGGCAAAAGACTGCTGAAATGGAGCTGCTCTTGCGGAGAAGAACATAGCAGGATAAGCCGCAAAGTCAATCTAACCTGTGATGAACCTCGGGTGGATAGACAAGCAGGTTGGTCCCAGTCTCCACCTGGTTCTCAGAGCAGTTTTTAGCCCAACATTTTCTAAGCTCCCCTATTAGATATTGGTTGTCTGGGCACCTTTAGCACAATTTCCAAAGGTCCAGGACTGGAGGGGCACCACTTGGAGGGTCAGGACTGACTCAGGTTGGGTCCAGGTGTGGGTTCAAGATGGAGGAACGCTTTTGAGTCACTCCGGGGGTACTGGGACAGTTGAAGATCCAGTCCTTGTCCCCAGAGAGAAAGTAGTAGAGCGGTAGGACAACTTTGCAGGTATCCAGCAGGGCAGAAGTTCTTCAGAGCAGCAGTTCAGCAGAGTGACAGTCCTTCCAGTAGCAGAGCAGTCCTTCTTCCTGGCAGAGTATCTGCGTCCAGAAGTGTATTGAAGAGTTGGTGTCTGAAGTACTCATTTTATACCCTGTGCCCTGGATTTAGAAGGTAGGAGAAGCTTTTAGAAAGTAGCTTTGAAGTGCATGGAATTTCCTGACTCCCCTGGCTCTAAGCTGGCTGAAGTAACAATGTGAGGTCATTAGGCACTTTGTGTGAAGGCAGAGCACAGGCTACTCAGTTGCAAGTAGGGCTGTGCTCAACTCAGCCCCCCCTCCTGCCAACAGATGGCCCATTTAGGCACACCTAAACCATCTATTGTGTGACTGTTTGGGAGAAACACACAAAGGGGCCGATTCCGATTTGGGCCGTAAAAAGCACCGACCGACTCGGATCCGGAAAAAATACCGACCGACACGTACCCGTGGCGCACGACACGCCAAGTACGATGCAAGGCGCGAAAAATCCGACCGACACGTACCGAAACCAAGTCGACCGACCGAGCCGCACGGAAAACAGCAATCCGGCCGGAAAAACACGCGAATACAACCGACCGACACGCACCCGGAACAAATCCGACCGAAACGTACACGCGAACTCCAAAACACAAAGTATGATGCAAGGCGCGAAAACCACGACCGAGCCGGACGAAGGACAAGCCGTACGACCGACACGCATACAAAACCGAGCCGAAGCAACACAATACACCGCGACCGACGCGTACGCAGCATAGAAAACTGCACAAACACAGCGTGAACGAAACGGAGAACACCGTACGAGACCAATGCAGGGTCCGACTCGGTCACAAGAACGTTTCCAACATACACAAACAGCACAAAGGAAAAATCACCCAAAAAAAGGCCAAACAAGCAATTACCAAGCCAATAAATACTGGGGGGGTGGGGACAGAGAACAAAGACACACCCACAACTCCACCTATATAAAGGACACAAATCACTACCATGAGCCTTTGCAAATGCCATTCCACTGCCAGCACCCAAGAGAAAGCAAGCACACACCCACAGCTCATCCCTCACACAAGCCACACACCATCAGCACACCAACAAATACCTACCTCACATACACCCAGCAAAACACACACTCACACACCCTCACCTGCACACCAACACACACATCACCCACCATCACCACCCATCACCATGCCCCCCAAGAAGAATCCCAAGTTCCTAGATAGAGAATTGGAAGTCATGGTAGACGAGATCCTCAGGGTGGAGCCACAGCTGTTTGGCACACTGGTCCAACAGACCCCCATGTCGCAGAAAACCAAGATGTGGGAGAGGATCATCAACAGGGTGAACGCACAATCACCATGTCGGCGCACAAAGTCCGACATCCAGAACAGGTGGTATGACGTGCGCAGGAGGGTACGGAAAATGCTGACGACAGACTACATCAACAGCCAACACACCGGCAGTGGCCCTCCTGCCAAGCCAATATACCTCAGGCCCTGGGAGGAGAAGGTGCGGGCCATCCTTCCGCCAGTGAGCGTATATGGACTAGAGGACATCCCAGAGCCTGGTGAGTACACAACAAATGTACACAATATACTGCCACAAAACACACACATCACTGTCAAGGGGAGAGTCAAACCATGCACTCATAGCAATTACACAGCAACCAGAACAGAATCATCCCAAAATGTGTATGTCAGTCAGATAAACACAACACATGCCATCAAAAAAGTCACATCCAACTGTGCCAACACATGTACAAACACAACTACAACTACAGCTAGGCAGTGGCACAAATAGAACTAACAAACACATCCACACATGTAGCCACCACAACAACACCAACACACAGTGAAGACCACTCAAAGGAAGGAAATCTGTGTATGCTGGCCAAGTCAGTGTAGCCAATAGCATCATGGGAGTCGCAGTCACACATATTGCCCCCCACAACTGTCCCATCAACACCACCATGAACCATGCGCACATCACAGGGAGTGGAGAAGGACTCACAAGATGGCTGACACTGGCTACTGCTGTGGGGAGCACAAGGCCCTGCTGGCAACTGTGCACCAACAAACAGCAGGACACCACTGACTGACATCCTGAGAGACAACTTACACTCCCTGCAATGCAAGCACGTTCCATGGTGGGATAACTGGCTGGCTGGGTGGGAAGGAGGACTTGCAGCACTAACCATAGTCACAAGCACCTCCCCTCACACCCCCCCCCCCAACACAAACTCCACAGAACCCACCTGGTAGAATGCAATGCCCTCCATCCTAACACAAGATCCCACAAAGAACCACCACCCTGGGTTATGTTGTGTGAAGCACAGGGACACTCTTGGGACTCTTAGCCAAACAACTGCCAGGACAACACTCCCAGCCATCCTGTCAGCACAGCCAGCCCACCCCACAGGGAAGCAGAATCAAAGGAAGGCAGCATGGGCATGCTGGGAAGGGGGTGGAGGCAATAGCATGATGGGAGTCGTAGTCACTGATATTGGTCACCCCCACAACTGACCCATCAACACCACCCTGAACCATGCTCACATCACAGGAAGTGGAGAAGGACTCACAAGATGGCTGACACTGGCTACTGCTGTGGGGAGCACAAGGCCCTGCTGGCAACTGTGCACCAACAAATAGCAGGACACCACTGACTGACATCCTGAGAGACAACTTACACTCCCTGCAATGCAAGCACGTTCCATGGTGGGATATCTGGCTAGCTGGGTGGGAAGGAGGACTTTCAGCACTGACCATAGTCACAAGCACCTCCCCTCACACCCCCCAACACAAACTCCACAGAACCCACCTGGTAGAATGCAATGCCCCCATCCTAACACAAGATCCCACAAAGAACCACCACCCTGGGTTATGTTGTGTGAAGCACAGGGACACTCTTGGGACTCTTAGCCAAACAACTGCCAGGACAACACTCCCAGCCATCCTGTCAGCACAGCCAGCCCACCCCACAGGGAAGCAGAATCAAAAGGAAGGAAGCATGGGCATGCTGGGAAGGGGGTGGAGGCAATAGCATGATGGGAGTCGTAGTCACTGATACTGGTCACCCCAACAACTGACCCATCAACACCACCCTGAACCATGCTCACATCACAGGAAGTGGAGAAGGACTCACAAGATGGCTGACACTGGCTACTGCTGTGGGGAGCACAAGGCCCTGCTGGCAACTGTGCACCAACAAACAGCAGGACACCACTGACTGACATCCTGAGAGACAACTTACACTCCCTGCAATGCAAGCACGTTCCATGGTGGGATATCTGGCTAGCTGGGTGGGAAGGAGGACTTGCAGCACTGACCATAGTCACAAGCACCTCCCCTCACACCCCCCCAACACAAACTCCACAGAACCCACCTGGTAGAATGCAATGCCCCCCATCCTAACACAAGATCCCACAAAGAACCACCACCCTGGGTCATGTTGTGTGAAGCACAGGGAAACTCTTGGGACTCTTAGCCAAACAACTGCCAGGACAACACTCCCAGCCATCCTGTCAGCACAGCCAGCCCACCCCACAGGGAAGCAGAGTCAAAGGAAGGAAGCATGGGCATGCTGGGAAGGGGGAGGAGGCAATAGCATGATGGGAGTCGTAGTCACAGCTCTACATCCCCCACCACATGGCCCAGCAAGCTCACACTCACGCATGCACATCCCACAGAGAGTGGAAAGACCCATCAAAGATGTCTGACACTGTTGCTGTGTCGTGGGGAGCACAAGGGCATGCTGGGTACTGCACACCAACCAACAGCAGGACACCACTGTCAGCCATCTTGCCAATGCTCTCACACCCACACACACTGAACTCCACACAAATGCAAGTAAGTATGGGAATGCTGGGAAGGGGGGTGGAGGCAATAGCATGATGGGAGTCGTAGTCACTGATACTGGTCACCCCCACAACTGACCCATCAACACCACCCTGAACCATGCTCACATCACAGGAAGTGGAGAAGGACTCACAAGATGGCTGACACTGGCTACTGCTGTGGGGAGCACAAGGCCGTGCTGGCAACTGTGCACCAACAAACAGCAGGACACCACTGACTGACATCCTGAGAGACAACTTACACTCCCTGCAATGCAAGCACGTTCCATGGTGGGATATCTGGCTAGCTGGGTGGGAAGGAGGACTTGCAGCACTGACCATAGTCACAAGCACCTCCCCTCACACCCCCCCCAACACAAACTCCACAGATTCCACCTGGTAGAATGCAATGCCCCCATCCTAACACAAGATCCCACAAAGAACCACCACCCTGGGTCATGTTGTGTGAAGCACAGGGACACTCTTGGGACTCTTAGCCAAACAACTGCCAGGACAACACTCCCAGCCATCCTGTCAGCACAGCCAGCCCACCCCACAGGGAAGCAGAGTCAAAAGGAAGGAAGCATGGGCATGCTGGGAAGGGGGGGGGGAGGCAATAGCATGATGGGAGTCGTAGTCACAGCTCTACATCCCCCACCACATGGCCCAGCAAGCTCACACTCACGCATGCACATCCCACAGAGAGTGGAAAGGCCCATCAAAGATGTCTGACACTGTTGCTGTGTCGTGGGGAGCACAAGGGCATGCTGGGTACTGCACACCAACCAACAGCAGGACACCACTGTCAGCCATCTTGCCATTGCTCTCACACCCACACACACTGAACTCCACACAAATGCAAGTAAGTATGGGAATGCTGGGAAGTGGGGTGGAGGCAATGGCATGATGGGAGTCGTAGTCACAGACATAGCTCACCCCCACAACTGTCCCATCAACACCACCCTGAACCATGCTCACATCACAGGGAGTGGAGAAGGACTCACAAGATGGCTGACACTGGCTACTGCTGTGGGGAGCACAAGGCCCTGCTGGCAAATGTGCACCAACAAACAGCAGGACACCACTGACTGACATCCTGAGAGACAACTTACACTCCCTGCAATGCAAGCACAGTCCATGGTGGGATAACTGACTGGCTGGGTGGGTGGGAAGGAGGGCCGGCTGTCAACCAAACACAACCAATGCAGACCATGTTCACACCCCAGAAAATACATAGAAATGCCCAAATAATGCAGGACAATGTGCCACAACAATATCAACCCCTGACTGTGACGACTTAGGACAATGCAATGTACAGGCCCGCACCCAGAGGCACAGGCACAACTGTCATGTGTGTCAACCATTGATGCCTGCAGAAATATAACATACATTGTTTGTGTCTCCCAAAAACAGGTGATGATGGGGACACAGCAGCAGACGCTGAGGAGTCCCAGTCCCAGGCTCAAGAGGATGCCGAGCTCACTGGCGTCGTACAGCCTCTGTCCTCCTCGGACGATGAAGAACAAACTGGCACATCCGGTGCAAGTCAACATGCAGCACCAGCAGGACCACCAGCTGCAGCACCAGCAGGACCACCAGCTGCACCCCCTGCACCCACCCTCCAACGACTGTCACCACGAATACCATCCCTGCCGACATGGACAGAACAAGGAGCAACACCAGCACAGTGACCCTGGACCAACCTGCGGCCATGGACACCACCACCACCACCAACCCCCAAGGTGGACCAGGGTTATCTGTGCGTGCCAGCAGGGGTGGTGGGAGGGGTGGGAGACAGAGGTCGCTGCTTGCAGACGTTGCTGGTGTGCATGATGACCCACAACTGGTACGCATAGCTGATGCGTACCAGTCCAGCACCGGAGAGCTCAGCCAGGTAGTGGGGCTCCTCAGAGACATTAAACAGCAGCAGGCTGCCCATCATGCCCGCTTGGACTCCCACATGTCCCACGTGGAGTCACACATGTCCCGTGTGGACTCACACATGTCCCGCGTGGAGTCCAAGTGGGATGCACTGCATGAGATGACGGCGGTGCACAGGGACATTTTACAATGCCTCCGCCAGATGAACAGCAACCAGTCCACACCTCCCTGTGTGCCAACAACATCTGGTGCCGAACAAACTGCAACTGCCACAGGGAGGGAGGAGGACTCTGGCGGAGAGTCCCCTGCACCGCAGCAGCCTGTACTTGAGGGCCCCCCCCAAGAAGAGGGGTCGTCCGAGGAGGGAAAAGTGAGAGGCCGATGGCCAAGCGCAACTCCCAGGAAGCCTGAACCTGTTCTGGATGTTCGCCTTTGTGCACAGACTGTTCACCCTGTTGACGGCAACACTACTCCCACACATTGCATGGGGAGTACAAGTTGGACCAATGTGTCAGACAACTGTGGCCCCGATACTGGGGATCCTGTCTACCAGGACTTTCAATTCACCTAGGAACTTGGGATTGCAAGATTTATGTACAGCACAACCCATCCTATGCACTATTAACACAAATGTATCACAATAAACACACTAATACACCATACTTGCCTCTGTCGTGATTCCAACGTGGGTGCTGTTATGGGGATGATGAACTGCAAAATTACACTGTGTATGCGAACTGCAACAGCAAGGACAACACAGGCATGTGAGTACAGGCAACGTGACACACAGGAGGGAGACACACCACCAGGGCTACACAACACATACACACCTAGGCCATCTGACTCATTGCCTACACTGATGTTGCCAGGGAAGACGGTGCAATGCACAGACACCACACCCATTCCCAGTTGTAGTCAAGTAGCCCACAGGTGCAGTAAGCAAATGGCAGTCAAATGTGTGACCACAGACAACGCACATCACAAAGTGAAGCACAGGTTTATTACACAGTTGCAACATGCCGTAACCACTACAGATGCAAGGTAACCCCACCTGGCAGCGGGCACACAGTCAACAACTGTAGAGGGAAGGAAGTCCATGGGTGTGGCGCACATCACCTGTAGGGACACAACAGCTACCAGCCTGGATGTGCAATCACGTCGTCGGTGGACACAGTTGATCAAACGAATCTGAAAGTACCCTGTGAAGGACAGAAATGACACACAGTCAAAAGCAATGGAGTACAGGACAGAACAGCAAAACTCATGCACAATACATGTTACAAGATACCCACCCAGAACCAAGTTAGCATGTCAACACTGTTGGGGAGTACAGCCCACCTGTCACCACACATCGCAACACACATCCAGTCAAGTAGCCCATGGACACACTCCAACAGCACCAGAGCACCACCCACACATCATGCCAACTCACATCATTGACATGACACCTCAGGATACTCACATTCAGCTAAAGAAGTTGGTGATGAGCTGTGTGCGGACATCACCATCACCATCATCATCATCATCGTCACTGGCATCGTGGTCCAGGCCAGGATCCTCCACAGGTGGCGGATGTTGGTCATTGTCATCCTGGATGAGAGGCAACTCCTTCCGCACTGCCAGGTTGTGGAGCATGCAGCAGACGATGATAATCTTGCACACTTTCGCAGGGGCATATGGGAGGGACCCTCCGGTCTTGTCCAGGCAGCGGAAGCGGCTCTTCAGGAGACCAAAGGTCCGCTCAATCACTCTCCTGGTCCGACCATGTGCCTCATTGTAGCGCATCTGGGCTGGTGTCACAGGGTTCCTGAGGGGTGTCAGCAACCACGGCATGTTGGGGTATCCCGAGTCACCTACGGACAGACAAGTGCACATTAGCTGACTTGGAAAAGTGGGCGGAATACTACAGATCAGATCACACACAATGGCACAAAGTCAGTACACACCGACAAGCCAGGCACGCTGGTTCTGCATCTGTGTCATCATCCTGGGGATGCGACTACTCCTCATCACAAAGGCATTGTGTGCTGAACCAGGGAAACGGGCACACACGTGTGTGATGGTCATGTCTGCAAGACACACCACCAGTGCATTGACCGAGTGGTAGTGCTTGCGGTTCCTGTAGAGCCTGCTCCTGGGCCTGTGGTGGTACCAAAGCCACATGTGTCCCATCAATGGAGCCAATTACATGTGGCATCCTCCCCAGGGCATAAAAGTCACTCTTCACGTCAGTGAGTCGTCGCAGTCTAGGGAAATAGATGTACCGGTTCAGGAAGAGCAACATTGCCGCCAAAACATCGCGGAGCACACGGCTGAACATGGTCTGTGACATCCCACCAGCAGTCGCCACAGTATGTTGGAAGGTACCAGTGGCAAAGAAGTGTAGGGCTGCCATCACCTTCACCTTGGGGGTCAGCGCTGTAGGATACGGCCGGCCAGGCTGCAAATGTGGGGACAACTGCACTGCCAAATCCTCAATCAGCTGCCTGGTGAAGCGGTACCGTCGGATGCTGTCCCGTTCCACCATCGTTGCCAGGTCTGGGAATGGTTAATGGACAGCAGGAGCCCTGCAGTGCAGAGGAGAAGTAAGCAAGATTGTCAGTCACCCCACATATGCGGCATTGAACACACTCAAGATCCCAACATACATCATTATGAGGCACAACTACATGAAGTGTGCAGTACCGGAAGGACATGTATGGTACATACATGGCCAACATCTGTCAACACGGTCCAACAGGTGGCATCAATTAGTCCCAGGTTGGCCCATTGGATATCATGAGGCCGTGTCACAGTTCCCATCTCCTGCTGCCGTGTCACAATAACCCCCACAGTGACATGTGAGGACAGATGTGCCCCAGGCACCACAGCTCAACGACAGGTACATTCCCAGGGACCCTGTAATGCCACATGGACACTGGCATCACATGGAGTATCATGTATACACCACAGCAAAACAACCATGACCCCCACAGGTAGTGGCCCCACT